>JASDQU010107860.1:61152-76006 GCA_032191745.1 Picea mariana
GTACCAAATAGATCATCGAATAAAATATTATTATATGTTATTAAATGCATTTATTGTTGTATTTGGATTTTATCTTCTAGTTGGTATCAAAGCATTCATTTTCCTCTCATCCTCCAAACTAGTGACCTCCATTCACCCCTCTCTCACTCCCATGCACTCCCGCACACTCCTTCTACCTGCATCAAAGAAATTCATATCTCATTTATCCATCTCCATGATTTTCAGCTTCGTCCTTGTCGAAACCCTAATTCTCCACTACCATATTAAATATTAATATTAAAATATACATTAAAATATACATTAATATTAAATATATATTAAAATATAACCTCAACATGAGCAACACGAGCAGAAAGTCAGAAGAAGCTAAGAAAAATACATAGGATATTGCTTCCCCCACAATGGAGCTAAGCGAAAAATCTAAAGTTTTTTTCCCAACCCTTATAAATCAAGTACTTTATTTGATACCAAAATTGGAAAACTAAATGAAGAACTAGTGGAATGTAACAAAAAAATACCATGACATAAGATTAGAGCTTGAAATTGAAAATGGTAGTAGAATCCCAAGCAACTCAACTTCGCAATGGGGGCATCATCAATCACATTACTCGCATAACATGGGGACATCTAATAATGGGATGCCCAAGGTGAAGATTATTGTTCTATAATTTGATGGATCGGTTGCAAGAGAAGCAACAAGATGGGTAAATAAAATTGAGCAGTACTTCAGGTATTACCATATTTATGATGATGAAGAAGAAATTAATGTCGCATTTATACATCTAAAGGAATTTGCATATGACTGGTTCCTATGGTGGAGAGAAAAATCCAAATATCTAGCAAGAGACTGGGTTATATTAAAAAATAACTTCTTCTTGTGTTTTCTCGACACTGAAGAAAAAAGGGGTTTTTTCTAAAATCACCTGATTACAACAATCTGGTACAGTGGAAGAATTTTTTCAAGATTTACATGTGTTAGCCACTCATATAAATGATATATCAGAAGATTGGCTACTGCAAATAGCCTTATCAAGATTGAAGGAAAATATTTGGAATGAGATCGAACTACTTGACATTAAAGATATCGAGCAAGCTCGCTAGAAGGATAAAATCGACGAAAAGAAGCTTAAATTATATCAAAAGATAACATGGAACTCAGTCGAAGACTCTAGATCCAAATACATTCCCCCTCACAAAATGACACTGCCACCAGACACAAGACAAGATAAGGTTAAGGACCGATGTTTTAAATGTAACACACCTAATTGGAAACTGTGCCATAAGTACAAAGAGAAAACGTTTTTTCATCGCGAAATAGACAAGAGTGAAATGAAAAGGACAAAGAATCAGGGGACATATCTTCATCCATTGAAGAAACAAATAATGAATATTCACAAAAAATCCATGAGTTAGGGAATAAAAACGCAAATCCGACACTCTCTGTTGCTGTAATGACAGGTATTTCTCAGCCCCAGATTCTAAAAGTTTATGGCTATGTTAAGAAAACTAAAGTAATAATGCTCATTGATAGTGGCAATTCACCTAACTTTATATATACAAAGATAACAAGGAAATTAAACATATTCATTCATCCTACCTCTGAATTTCAAGTCTCCATCCCAAGAAATAGGACTATGTCATGTTATGGGAAATGCCACAAGGTAGAAATATCCATTAGTGAATACAAATTAAAATCCCCCATGCATGCTATGCCAATAAGAGGGGTAGATATTGTCTTGGGGCCCCAGTGGCTAGCCACACTTGGTACCATTGGATTAAAATTACAAGAGAAATTTATAAGGTTTTATCAAAATGGGGAAAAGTACAAATTACATGGAATTAATTGTCCTCCCCCACAAATAGTCTCATCCAATAGAATGGAAAAAATGATTAAAAAGGGAGCCCATGCTTATTTCTTATATTTCTATGCAAGAGATGGTACTACTAAAGAGGACAAAAATGATGTTCCCTGTTATCGGGCAATCTGTACTTTCCCAAAGCCTAAAGAAAGAGAAACAAGATTGGAGTAACAAGGGGGTGACCTATCACTATCACTTTAGTAGGAAACACCTTTCACTTTAGGAGTGGAAGAAACTACCCCAAGGGAGATGTACATAGTGACCTAAAGGGATAGTGAAATGAAGCAAATATATAAAGATACCCCCCCTCTCATTGGTCACTCAAATCAAATGGTATTGTTGGGTTTACGTCTTAAGAGATGAATCAAATGTAATGGATGAAGTGTACCTTCCCAGAACAAGACAACAAGCAAACATGTGGGAGTCTCAAGTATGAAAATGATATTAGTACTTCAATAAGACAATAATCTGATGATGTAAATTCCAACTGATAAAAGTGTAGCAGTTAATAAGTTTACACAACAATGAGAAATATGTAACAGCTGCAAAGATACTCTTCATAAAGTGCTTTAAAAGACAATAAAAATGTGGCATTTAGTGCATAAAATGATAGTAACTTGTCATAGACAAATTATGAAGTGATTAGCTAGCAAATAATATGAATTATGCAAAAAATTCAATGCTTTTGGATGGCTGTAGGAAATGTTTATAATAGCAGCAAGAATCAGTGCTCAAAATTACAAGAAAATATGATGGAAACTTAGCATTTATCAAGTAGATTATTTAATAATTATCACAAGCAAATTCTGAGTATGTTATGTCAATGTTTGTTTTTGTTTGTTAGTTTTTCCGTGACATGTGGGACTAACTTGTGGCTAAGAAACCACGACTCAGGGGAATCTAAGTCGTCAAAATCACCCAGGGATCACACCCGGCCTGAGCCACACCAACCCTTAACATGGATAGATTTTTTGTCCCCGCAGGTTTTGAACTGGTGACTTTAACATCACGGAGCACCTTAACAACACACTTCTTCACCGACTTTCCTACACTTCGGGGACACCAAAAATTTGAAGGACATGGGGGTGGGCTTTGATCCACTTATGTGTGCACGGGTCACAATACCATTTAATATAGTATCTTTGGGTGCAACCACACGTTCGACCACTACCTCAAGGTGCCCCCATGGCTCCAGGTAAAGCCCTCATGGGAATTGAACCTTGCCCAAGGATGAAAAACTCCTCGCTTTCCACCATTGGATCCAACCCCTTTGGGCTATATTATGTCAGTGTTACTTGAGTGTATGCAACAAATTACAAGGTTAGTATGTCTGTAGCAATTTTTTTGTAACAACAACAACACAATTAGTTAGTTTAGGTAAGCTAGGGTTAGTAATAGTTAGTGGAAGATTCAAAGAAGAGAGTGTGAGAGTTGTTCGGTCACAATCCTTCACACGAGCAAGTAGATAAGTACCTTTTGGGCTATGGAGTATTTTATAGCAACAAATAACTTGTATAATTTAATGATTATACTTTTCTAAAGATAAATGAGGTGAAACCTTGAAGAATATGACCTTAAGTCTTCAAGGATCCAAGGCCTCAAGAATAAATTCAGTTAGAGAGTAGGCTCTTCTAGGCTCTAGCGAATTTATCCTTCCTTAGACTATTGAAATATATTTTATGCAACAAGCCTCTAGAAAAGGACTTCTAAAGTGCTAGCACTTTAGGGCTTTAGAAGACTTAATCTAGACAAAAGGTTCTTAACAATAAGTGGCAAGATCAAGAAGGAAGAAATACCTTATGTTCCTTCTCCTAGGGTTTCTTAGCAAACAATTTCATCATCTTTAATATGAATAAGTAAAATTGACCACAAACATTTAATGCATAAACAAATTGCAGCATTTACTTACTTCACCAAGAATAATCAAGCATGAAAATCCCTAGTTTGCAATAATTAGTGCCAAAATAGCCCAGAAACGCCATAAGCAAGCTCCTCCAAGCCTAGCGCATGAGCAAAAGACACCATAAACTCCAAACTAGCACAAATTTCAGCCAAAGTATGCCACTAGGGTGAAAACTTCAGTCCTCCCTCTTCTGAAGGGAGAGTTATGATCCAAAATGAATGTACTTTTTGTTTATTTATACAAAACTTTGACCTTTAATTAATTTTAGGTCAAAATTAAGGTCGACCTGGCCAATTTATAATAAAATCCAATTTTGACATAACAAAAAATAATTAGCATCGAAATACATCTCCAAGGGGGATTTCATTCCCTTCTAGGGTGACGTTGAGGCCTAAAGGTGGAACGTTGAGCCTAAAATGTAGGGTGCTTACCTCTACAGGCCCTAGATGATGCCCACACGTGCTGCCAGGCTCATGAATTCCTCCAAAATGAAAACCCTAGCTCTAAATGACGTTTAGGGTAATGATGGTGATGTCCATGGCCCTCGAGGGCCAATGTTCATGTGGAAGAGCAAGGTCCTCCTGGGTCTAGGTCTTCCAGGTGCCTCCAAAGGCAATGTCCTTCGTTTTCCCGGTGCAGATATTCAATTTATTCTTATACCTGGCTAGGGTTGCAACATCCATCTATGGGATTTAAGCCCTCATAAAGCTCCGAGATAATCATTCCCTCATGTGTACCTGTCCACTGGGAAAGGTCTTGCATCAACAACAAGTACGCCCTATAAGGGTTCATAAGTCACAGGGATCATAGTATGTAAATCACATCCAATAATTAAATTACCTAAACATGTGCATCAAACCCCCCTTAACCCAGACAAATTCTCAAAGTAATTATGCAATTTGACAAGTTAGGTTTGGAAAAGGTATCAAAATGTCCTATTGGGCTAACCTCCCTTAATTTTGGTGTGTTTCCCAGGTGGTATCTAATCCAATTCATGTAAGTGTATGAGGTGGCATGGGGCAAGTATTTGGGTATGGGGTGCATGCAATAACAGGGAAATGTAAAGTCTTACATGTGAGTGTCCTTGTAGAGGGAGAGTTGCACCTTGTCATAAATGCAATTGTTTCCTATCCCATCCATTGCCTTTGATTCTTAGCTTTTGTAATTCAAGGTAAAAGTTGAGGGCCACTATCCTGGTTTGATGATGAGAGGTGACAACGTTATCCACAAACATTTCACGGAAATGAGAAGTTTGGCTCATGATGAGACCCACTTTCTCTTGGTTATGCCACCAAGAGCCACTACCCTAGTTTGGTGACAAGATATGTGGTAGTGTCATACTAGTACATGCCCATGTTCATAATAGGTCGGGTCATGATGAGACCTCCTATCCATCAACTAATACCTTGAGTGTTTATTTATATTATGGGTCCCCTTTTCTTACTGAGAAGATTTTGAATGATTTCTCGGAGATCCCTAGGTGAAGCATCTCAAAGGTTTCAACATTGGATTTTAACTCTTGCAAGCTACTTTTACCCTTTGGGCCTTTAGCCCCTTCTTCCCACAAGGTAAGGTACAACTCTTCCTAGTGTATCCAATCCCAATGCCCAAACAAGGATAGGGGAGATGTAAGGAATAAACATGGAAAGTGGTAAGTATGGAGGGAATGGATGATGAATTTTCATAGACCCACCCAGTGGCAACCCATCCTAAAGGGAAACCAACTTACTGGGGCACCGTGTTACTCTTCCTGGTATAAATGAGGCAAAGAGCATAATTTCCAAGAAAACGTCATGAAATGAAGAAGAATTTGATATAACATATTCACGTGATTAAAAAAGCAATGTCATATATACCATTATACTTGGACTCATTACCTCATGGAGAAAGACCCACCACTACTTCAGGATCAAGCTGGTGGGATGGATATTGTTGTTGGTGATAAGTGGACTACATTGAAGAAAACAGGGACCCTCTAGATCCATGCTCAAGTCACCTGCCTCTTGTTTCTCCATGTCTACGACCCGTGAGACTCAATATGTGATATCCATAGTTATCCCTAAGGTAGAGGATAACAATCCCAAATTGGACAAAATTCTTGGAAAATATAACACCATTTTTCAGGGACTTCCTCATGGGATTCCTTCACCTCATTCTAGACATCACATCATATAATTAATCCATGGTTCCACACCAATTAGAAAAAAATATTATAGATAGTCACACAAACATAAGACAAAAATGGAGAGCTTGGTTCAAGAATTATTGGACTGTGGTTTTATTACACGAAGCAAAAGTCCTTTCTCAGCTTTGGTCATACTTGTTAGGAAAAATGATGGATCATATAGACTTTGTATAAATTATTGAGCATTAAAAAAAATTACGATAAAGGATAAATTTCCAATTCAAATTGTGGATGAGTTATTAGATGAGCTCCATGGCACTAAATATTACTCCAAGCTAGACCTGAAGTTAGGTTATTACCAAATACGAATTCAAGAGGAAGGCATTCCCAAAATTGCTTTTTGTACCCATGAAGGGTTGTAGGAATTCTGAGTCATGCCTTTTGGCCTATCCAATGCTCCCGCTACCTTCTAAGCAATAATGCAATTTGTTATTTTTCATTTGTACCTACGAAATTTTGTACTTGTATTCTTTGATGATATCCTTGTTTATAGCAAGAACTGGAACTCACACTTCAAGCACATTGAGACAATATTAAAAATACTTCAAGAGAACAAGTTCTAAGCTAACATATCCAAACGTAGTTTTGGACAAAAAGAGGTAGTATTTTTGGGACATGTCGTGTCAGATGAAGGAATCAAGGTTGATCCGAAGAAAATTGTTGTAGTTACTGAGTTGCCTTGCCCCAAATCAATCACATTGTTACAAGGATTCCTAGGTCTTACCGGGTACTACAGAAGGTTTGTTTGAAACTATGCACAAATTGTGGCCCCATTAACAACATTATTGAAGAACGATGCATTTAAGTGGAATGACAAAGCTTAAGCATGTTTTAGAAGGTTGAATATGTTAGCGACATACACTTTGGTTTTGTTAGCACCAGATTTCTCCAAATCATTTGTCCTTGAATGTGATCCTTTAGGAGCTAGATTTTGTGTCGTACTTATGCAAGATAATCATCCCATCGCATTCGAAAGTTTAAAATTCAAATCAAAGGAGAAAACAAAATCAACACATGACAGAGAAATGTTGTTAATTATGCATTCCTGGGTTAAGTGGAAACAATACTTGTTGGGAATTAAATTTATCGTGAAAATGGACCATAATAGCTTGAAATATTTTTTAACTAAGAAAAATGTTTCATCAGAGCAACAAAAATGGGTGAGAAAAATCCAGGTCTTTGATTTCGATATTCTTTATAAAAAAGGGAAGGAGAATTTGGTTGCAGATGGGTTATCAAATAAACTTGATAATGATGCTACTCTATTTGCTATGTCCATCATCATTCCTGAATGGATCTTAGAAGTTAAAACTGAGTATATCAAAAATTCATAAATACGAAGGATAATAGAAGTCTAAAGCAACCCAACTACAAACCCTAAATTCACTTGGGAGAATGACATACTGTGGTACAAACAACATATATATTTTCCCAGTTATTCCAAGTTCAAACTCCAAGTTTTAAAAGAAAATCATGATTCTCCGTCAATAGGCCATGTGGGGTTTTTCAAAGCTTACTACAATATATGCCAGTCCCTCTTATGAAAAGATATGTGATACAACATTCAGAAATATGTGGCCGAGTGTGACACCTGTCAACAACAAAAGTTTGAAACTATTTCTCTTCTAGATCTTTTGCAACCCCTTCATATCTCAACCCAAAAATGGTCTAAAATATGTATGGACTTTATTACTAGCCTTCCTACCTCTGAAGGAAAAGACGTTATACTTGTAATCGTCGACCGATTAACCAAATATGCCCACTTTGTTGGAATGTCTTCAAAGGCCAAGGCTAGCCAAGTTGTTGATATGTATGTTAAAAAAAAAATAAACTTCATGGATTTCCCAAAATTATCATGAGTGATAGGAATCCCAAGTTTAGTAGAAATTTTTGGAAGGAACCGTTTTGTCAAGTGGGGACATCCTTAACCATGAGTAGTTCATACCATCCCAAAACAGATGGCCATACTTAAGTGGTTAATAAAGGTCTCGAAGGGTATCTAAGGAATTATGTGAATGATTGTCAAACACAATGGATCTTGCATAATGGTGGTACACTAGTACATAGCATACCTTAGCAAAAATGTCCCTGTTTGAAGCATCGTATGGTTATCTGCCTCCCTCTATTAAGGAGTATGTTATCAATTCTAAGGTTCCTGCCATGAAAGACTATCTATCTGCGTTGGATGAAGTGCTATGCACTCTTAAAGCTCACCTCGAGTAAGCAAGGAACTAAATGAAACAACAAGTTGATAAAAAAAGAACCGACCGAGAATTTACGACAAGCGATTGGGTATTTGTTCAACTATAGCCTTACAAGAAGAGTTCTCTTAAAAATTACAAGAATCACAAACTGGCTCCTAAGTTTTATGGACCCTATAAAATTCAAAAGAAATTTGGACAAGTTTCTTACGCCCTCAATATTCGAAATAAAGGGAAATTACATGACATTTTTCATGTTTCTTGTTTGAAGAAAAAACTATGTCCTACCATCCATATACAAACAAAGTTGTTTCTTTTAGATGAAGAAGGAAGGTTAATTTTAATTACTGAAGGCATCCTCGAAGTACGAACAAAATTTCTACATTGTAGAAGAATTAATGATTATCTAATCAAATGGAAAAACCTACCTGAAGATGAAGCTACTTGGGAAGATGAGGTGTTTAGATCTAAACATTCGTCCATGCATATATATATTACATTTTACATTTAAACTAATTAAAATTTGAAGTCACACTCTTCTGCAGATGCTACTTTACCCAATTACGTGTATATATAACTCATTTTGTATACCAAATAGATCATCAAATAAAATAATATCATATGTTATTAAATACATTTATTGTTGTATTTGTCTTTCATCTTCTAATTTCAGTGAGTATTGAGCTCTCTAGAGTCTCAAGCATCTCTGACACATTGAGTTTGAAGTTTAACAATCACCAAAGGAGCTAGAAGTTGGGAAAAATTGCTGCGTAGGAGTTTTAATTCTTTTTCATTCTTTGTAAGCTTCTTGGAGTCGTGGGAGTTTGATGTCCAATAAAAATAGTTTGTATTTCTTCATTTCTTCTTGGGAATTCACCCTTTTAAAACCAATAGAGCAAAATCCATATGCTTCATTTCCATTGCTTGAACAAATCTCACCGGAGAAGAGTGCATGAGAAATTGCATGGTAAAGTTTAATGCTTGAAGATCAGGATGCCCAAAGAGAAATAAAACTTGTTGATTTTCTACTTTCTTTATGAATTTTCAGACTTGTGTTTTCTTGAAGGTTTCAAGAGAGATTGCTTGCTTCAACGTCCCCGGAAATAAATGAGAGATTAATTTTCAGCCTTACTCTAGGAATTGATTTTTAGCCTTTCTTGTGCTTGTTGAATGAATTTTCCCAGAGGATAAAAAGCAATCTGAAATCTTGATTTGCATTTTCAATCTTTATATTCAAACAAGGTCCTACCAAAAGAAAGTGAAGGCTTGATTGCATTCATGTTTGATGAATTACTTAATTGAATTTTCAGCCTAATGATTGTTTAAGGGCTTGATTGAATAGCTTGCTTACCATTGTAGACTTAGTTTGCTTGAACATTTTCAGAGCCAAAGAGAAAAATTGGCATCTCTTGTTCGGTGTTTGGGCTTGCTTGTTTCAATGGTAGGAAGGCCGAATTTTGTTCTCATTACTGCAGAAATTGCAAGTTTGACTCTCATATAAAATCATAAGCATCCAATCCCGAAAAGCTTTGTTGAACAAAGCTAGGAGGTTAGAAGCTTGCTTGTCTAAAATTCATGATACTTGGCTGAATTTTGTTGTATGAGTAGAGCTTCCCAAAAGTGTTTGCAAGATTTGAGTTAACTTGGGAAGAATCCCCTCAACATGTAAATTTATCAATTACTTAAATGAAACTAAAATTTGAAGGATGATGAAATGCAGTAGGCTAAAGGTTCTATGAAATGATAATTTTTTTCCAGGGATATTTGCCCAAAATTTGGCCAGAAATTGTTGGATTCGTAGATTTGAGGGATTATTTGTGTAGAATCCGAGTGTCCTGGGGGGTTTTCAGCATGTTGAATCCATTTATACATTCAAAAATGGATTTTGAACAACAAAAAATTATGATTCATGTAAATTTATATCCCCTGATTCTGGTGAAAAAAACCATTTCGTAGAACAACTAACCAATGCTTGATGAAATGGGTTGAAGAACCAGAAGTGTTTGCAGGATTCAGTTAACTTGGGCAGAATGCCTCAACATGTAAATTTATCAACTACTTACATGAAACTAAAATTTGAAGGATGATGAAATGGGTTGAAGAAGCATACATTGTAAAATTTCACATGCATACAAGTTGACTTTAATATTTGATTTACAATCTTTGAAAATAGGAGTTTGAATGAATTTGCAATATTTTCTCCAAACACTTGCTTGAATCAGATGACTACTAGAAGATTCCTGTTCTCAGCGAATGCTGAACCATTGTGTTCATGAGTTTCATTTTCAGATTAATGTGCTTATATGCAATCTTGCATGTTCTAACTCTTACTTTATTCCATCTAATAATTTGGCTTAATCACTCCCAAGCAAGAGAAGATAATAAAAGAAAGTTAAATATCAGGAATTGTATACAAATGTTAAATTTTATGCTTTGCATCTCAAAGAGTTAAGTTGAAAATATGTTTCGATTTTTTAGTTTTGAATTCCATCATGTAATGATGGAGAATTTGGATTAAAGAGTAACATTTTCAAAATCACATTGAGCATAGATGTTAAACATGTATTTCATTTTTATTCACACTTTTGCATTCACTCAAGTATTTATGGCATATTTTAGGTACCTCAAAACAATGGGAATAAGCTCTTGGCATAAAAACCTTGATTTGTAGTCTCATCTTGTTTCTTATGAGAAAGAAATAATGTGCTTTTAGAAACCTTAAAATAATGCAATTTTCAGCTCTCAAAACTCTTATGCTCCACATTTAAGGAATATGTGCAGATGGGTAAGTTGCTAGTGTTTGAGTGATTAACGTAAATGTGGGAATTATAAAGGATGAATATACTATTGCATTATTCTTCTAAACATTCATACTTGAGGTCCTTTTCACACATCTTGATCAGTTGAGGTCCTTTTCACACATCTTGATCAGGATTAAAATGGGTTTTGATGCTTATGTCTTATCATTTTTGTTTTCTCACATTTCATTAAATTGTTTGCATGCTTATAAAACACTAAAGACAAATAGAACACATGTTTTTTTATAGATAAAATATACCTTGAGGTTGGCTTTTGAGGTCATAGGGAAAAGGCATAAAGTAGGTAGAAATAGTTAATTCTAGGTGTATGATTGTCTCAGATGTATTAACATATAATCTCTCAAGTGAATTCATTACATTTATGATTTTAACGATCATGGTAGAGGGAAGAAAGGAAACACCATTAGATCCAGATTACCTGTTAAGGACATGGTGTTGTTACCATGAACCACATCTAAACCACCCACACAATGAAGTACTACCACTTGTACAATGAAATACTATTAAATGTTGCCACTCTACAAAATATTTATAAGTTCTTTTTGTGTGGTGTTAGTGAGCCTTGGGTGGTTCCAAGAATATTATAACACGACACATAATATACATGACATCGTTAAGGGTTGTCTCCTCCCATTTAAACCATTTCAGGCCACCTCGTGAAAAGTGTATCTAGTTCAAAATCTACAAGTATAGTTCAAGGACCTAGTAGTGCTCATGAACCACCTATATGAGAGACTAGACATTGTTGACGATAAAAATCGCAGCGAGGATTTCGCCCGCAAAGTGTTGCTAAAGCCTATTATTTATAAGCTAATGATATATATAAAACTAGTAGGTGGGATCCCCTTGTAGATTGGAGGATCAGAGATAGTCTTGTTACACATTTTATGTTTCTGTTTCGATGATGCTTATAGGGTTCTACATGATTGGTGGTAAAATATTGGTTAAATTTGTGACATAATGGCAGATAGATAATGAATTTTATATGTTGATTTCGTTACTCTGAGCTCTAAATCCCATGTTATGAATCGATTATGTTCACTGGAATTACATTGCTATTGTAGCCATGATTCGTCACTTGTTACACCTGCACAAGACACATGTTAGTGATCAAAAGAGGCAAAAGCAATATGTAATAAATCCAAGAAAAGAGAACTATGTTAAATTATGCTATGCTATGCTATAATATGTGCATTTGAAAATAAAGGAATTGATGCTAGTCCTAACTAGAAATGTTACTGGCTATGCGATTTTATTGAGATATATGGGGCGCATGTGATATATGTTATAGTATGGTTTTCCATTAATGGTTAGTATGGATCGGGTGGGACATTTGGAAAGCAATGTAGGCAATTTTCGATGCATGGATTAATGACATGTATTAATGTTTGGTTGGCCATCGAGTACTACGTAATTTAATGAAGGGAGGATGGAAGTGACGTGCATTTAATGCATCTCACTCCATACTTCTCCCACTAGTTGTCACCCTAGCTTGGTTATTTTTCATTTGATTTTCGTTGTGGTTAAGCTCCGATATTCAGGCGAGGAAGGAACTATTTGACCAAGCTCACATTTTTAAGGCCATTTGGTTACACGTATGTTTTTTTGCTCATCCATGAACTTGTTTTGGTTATGAAATAAATGTTGTCTCAGTGATGTATTGGTCTACATTTTTCTTGAGGTTGAAAACTGTGTAAACTCGTGGTGTTTCTCTGGAATGGTTGTTTGTGTGTTATTCATTGCAAATGAAAAATTGGATGGTTAAAGTCATGATTTCATTGACTATTCTGTGTGATGGAAGCCTTGATGGCTCTCTGTTGTCTCTATGGGTTTTTGTTGGAGGGTTTCATTCGGTTTGGATTTGATGGTTGTCTCCTCACATTCTTTGTAACCACACCCAGTCATACTTGGTGTTATGGGGTTGTTGTGTATGATTTGACCACCTGTGGGTCACTGCATATCATTTTCCACTTGGTCCTGGGCTCGTTTTATATTATTGATATCTGCACAGTTGGTTATGGTGGATATTATGCCAAGAGGATTTCTTTAGGGTTGGTTTCTATTAGCGACAATTCTTCTCTTCGGCATCGGGTATCCAGGTCAGCAGGTTGCACGAGGAGCGCCCAAGCGCAGTGCACAAAAAAAGTCCTTTTCGGACTTAAAATCAAGCGAGCAGGCAGGGTTATAGTGTCAACGGTTTGGATCCATCCCTATGAGAAGATCAGCGGTTGGCAGGAAATCGCGGATAAGGAAGTTTTGCTGAAGTTAACACAATGGATCGTGCCCATAGTGTGCAGGGGAGAATAGCAGCCATCCATCTAGAGGATGCGTGGCACGTGATCATGTCATGTCGGCATTCAGGGATTCGAGGGGTAAGAGCTCCTCGTTATTTTACATATGGAAACCCGAAACCCTGAAATGACGATAAGCACCCTTCAAAGTCGAGCCCATGGTCCTAGCACCCGGTCACGTTAAGCAAGCCTGATAACAGAGGAAACCCTCTTCTAACATCAAATGTCATCTCGACCATTCCTCTGGAGGACACGTGGCACACATCCGTGCTTTCAAGGTTTGGTCAAGCGGGATTTTGAGAAGCATTGCATCATGAACCCCCGGTGCTAGAAATCCTGAAAGAATCGGGACCGTTCATTTGAAGGACACGCGGTGCAGATCTGAGTCACAGGTGGGGCCTTTCAGGATTTTCATAGTGAAAACGCCGAAGTCATCTCAGCCGCCCATCCATCGATGAAACTTGGGCGCATTAGACTTAAAGGGGGTATGGGTTTGGGCGGCCAGGATCTGCGCGCTCAGATATACGGTCAGGAGCATATTCCGGAAGTCCCCCACCATTCTACCTTTAAGTGGAGGGGGTGGGGGGGGGATCCAGAATTGGGCGCGCAGCTCTCTAGCGGTCAGGATCAAGATGCCTAAATAAATGGCTAAGGCTTAATTCTGGACCCCCCTTGCCTTTCTGCCTTTAATCGTGGGGGGTCCGGAATTGATGTGTTATTATTGTAGGGCCCCTTGCCTGGCATGTCACCTTTGGTATCGTCCTCCCTGTTGCCACCTGTTCTCCACCTACCGCCTCCCTCTTCCCCTGTCATCTATCCAACTTCCCTCTCATTCCTAGTCACCTCCTCCTGTACTCCCACACTTTACGCTCCTTCATCCTCTGTCCTATTCAGACCGCGTGGCATTCCTCAACTGATGTCACAGCTCCCATTTCTTCTTCATCACCCCCACAGTGTTCACGCCTTTATCCCCCGTCACACCCTCGTCCACATCAGCCATAGGGGTCCCTCGCAGCAGTCCAACGAAGTAGCGTCCAAAGAAAGATAGTTTGGTTGATCCAGGTGGCACCATTAGGAGACCTCCATGTCCCAGAAGGCAGAGTTGATCGAGGCTGTCCCCGATCCCAAAAGTAGTTATTGCGGTAGTTTCTGGTGGTTGAATATCAACTCTGCCATAAAAGGAAGGCCCGACAAAAGACTAATTCACGTCGACTCATCTGCAGAAGGACAATCCAAAATCTGATGGCGTCTGTCATAGGTGCACGATCATCCTGAGTCTGCATGGGAAGGCTATCAGAAGCCATGCAGACGCAATTCTTTAATGCAGCGTTTTGTTTTTGTTGCTGTGGTGGTTTTTGAGTATATGAAGGATTTTTCACCATTTTTGTAAGGTATCGATGGTAGAGCAGAGCTCCTGATTGTAAAGTTTTAGCACATACTCTAGTTCTCTGGTTATGCATCTGTATATGAGATTTTCTGCTTTATGATAGACAGTCTTTCTTACTTCATCTAATTTTCGTCTCATGCTAAGAGAGTTCGTGAACGAATGATTCATGTGGATCATTGCAATTATGTCATGATAAAGGATTTATTTAT
>JASDQU010107860.1:109383-119534 GCA_032191745.1 Picea mariana
ATAGCCGCAATACATTTCCCTCATAACAGAGGGTTCCCTTCTAGGGAAAAAAACCCTAACATCATTTCTACCGTTAGATCTTTGACCTTATAATGAACGGTCCAGATTTACAATGAAATTACAATATACATTAACAAGGCGATTTTTCCTTTGGCGTATTTTCCCCCGAACCCCCATTGGGGGATGGTACCCCCGAATCCCCCTTGGAGGGGGATAGCCCCCCCGGACCCCGCAGAGGGGGTACCCCCCCTCTACACTCCCCTGCGTGGAAGAGTGTACATACTTATAGGGTGTAAAGTCTTCATGGGGTATAAACATGGCTGAAAACAAGGACCTTTGAATCAGGAAGATAATCAGACTCCACAACCAACACTAGCCATATATGTATTTTGAGGGTGTGAGCATCAAATGTCAGTCATATTTACTCTAGCTGACAGATTTTTGCAAGATGGTCTTGAGAGATTTATTCACCGTCTTTACTTGTCCATTTTATTGGGGATAATAAGGGGAAGAATGATCATGATTAAACCCTAGTTTTGATGCTAACTCTTTCATCATTTCTTTCTGAAAGCAATTTCCATGATCGGTGACAATCTCTCTTGGGATTCTAAACCGAGCTATAATTTGGTTAGATACAAATAATATTGCAATCTTACCATCATATTTAATGGTAGGCATTACCTCTGCCCATTTAGTAAAGTAATCCATGGCCACAATGACATGTTAATTCCCCCCAACCGAAGTTGGGTTACAGTCCATAAAATATACCCCCCACTTGGTGAAGGGACCGATAGTTATGACTAGGTGAAAACATGAGTAGTAGTGTTTACGTTGGGCCGGGCATGTAGGAGGGTTTGAGGGGGGGGGGTGCAGTGGGGGGAAATCCCCTCGCACGGGAGTTTGGGGGTAGGGCCCCCAAGAAAAAAAAATCCTCGGGAAACATGTCACATTTTTGCCTCGTTTTTCATGTTGCCTCGATTCTTGTGTCCATTGTTGGGCGGTTTTCGGCACATGGTATTTTTCCGATGGTTTTCTATTTCCGGTTAACGAATTAGGGTTGTTGACTAATCCAGGTCATTGGGTTAGGTTTTTGGATGCTATTGGCTCCTATATGGTTTTCGGTACATGGTATTTTTCCAATGGTTTTCTATTTCCAGTTCAGGAATTAGGGTTGTTGACTAATCCAGGTCATTGGGTTAGGTTTTTGTATGTCGTTGGCTCCTATATGTATATTGTATTGTAAACAATGTATCACAATGAATGAATATAGAATATGTTGTATCACATTGTATAATGAATATAGGAATCCCACTTTTGGGGGGTGCAGTGGGGGGAAAGCCCCTCGTGCGGGAGTTTGGGGGCAGGGCCCCCAAGAAAAAAAAAATCCTCGGGAAACATGTCACATTTTTGCCTCATTTTTCATGTTTCCTCGATTCTCATGTCCATTGTTGGGCAGTTTTCGGCACATGATATTTTTTCGATGGTTTTCTATTTCTGGTTAAGGAATTAGGGTTGTTGACTAATCCCGGTCATTGGGTTAGGTTTTTGGATGTCGTTGGATCCTATATGTATATTGTATTGTAAAAAATGTATCACAATGAATGAATATAGAATATGTTGGTTTTCCCAGTTTGGGTTTCCAGGGGAAAAATCTTTGTGTAATGTTTGTATTTTCCATTGTATATTTTCTATTCTTTTACTTAAAATATATTTGAAGTAAATATTGTACAAGGTTAAAATATACAAAGAGGGATTGAGTGCGAGCTCATTTTCCAAGTGAACACCTGGAAAATGTGACACTTCTTGACTGCTTCAACACAATATTTAAAAATCGATGGCCAAAAATAACCGGCTCGCAATATTTTTTGGGTTGTCTCAATCCCGGATCAATGACCACCACAAGCCCTGATGTGATAGTCATTGAGAACAGACTCAGCTTCCTCATGAGTCAAGCAACAATGTAAAATATTATCTACTCATATACAATACAAATTTTCACCGATGATAAGGTATTTTTTAGCCTGATGACGTATATGTCGTCGATTATATTTCAATAGATGTTGGGATATATTCAAGGTTTGAAGATAAATTAGGATGTCTCCATACCAGGGGTACGAAGATGAGATAAGGAATATATGTTCATCTGTGAATGAATTGTCATAAAAAATGTCCTCATCTAGTCGAGGAAAGTCCTATATCAACTAGGTAAAAACTAGCGATTTCTTAGACTTCGTCGAAGCGAGATCAAGATCAAATTCTTTCAAAATAAAAATCCACTTATTGTATTTCCCACCTATGATATGCTTGGCGAGGATGTATTTAAATGGATTGATATTTGCAACTACGATAGTTTTTCAAAGTAATATATAATGTCATAATCTTTGAACTACATGTACGGCGGCCAAGGATAGTTTCTCTATGTGAGAGTATCTAATTTCAGGACCAACTAGGTTTCAAATAAGATAGTATACAATGTGTTCAGGGATCTCATCATCCTCCTGAACTAGTACCATACCCACCGTCCCTTCGGACACGGTGATATAAAGAAAATAGTCTCTACTGTAGCTTGGAGGCTTTTGTAGAGGTGTCAATATCAAATATTTCTTAAGAGCATTGAAGGATTCTTGGGTTCACTCATCCCATATAAATGGGGTATCATTCTTCAAAAGACACATGAAACATTTAGTTAAATTAGCATAGTTCATTATGAACCGACATAAGAAATTAGCCTTTCCTTGTAAACCTTGAAGTTGTTGAATGTTACGTGGGGGAGGAAAATGAGGTATTGCCTCAACCTTCGTAGGATCTACCATGATCCCATGTTCAAATACTAAATATCCTAAAAGATGTCTAGACCTAACGCAAAATATGCACTTGTGAGGGTTCAACTGAATGCGATAGTAATGACATCTCTCAAATACTAATCGAAGGTGAGTGGAGTGATCTACTCTCTTGCGAGAGTGAGCAACAAGATCATCTTGGTAAGCTTCGAAAATATGCTTGAGATCGTGAAAATAAAATGTCATGGTGTGTTGGAAGGTTGCTCCGGAGTTTTTAAGGCCAAAAGGAATTTTTCGATATGAAAAAGTACACCAAGGACAAATAAGCATTGTCTTATGTTGATCCTAGGTTTTGATTTGAATTTGATTATACCCTGAAAATTCATCCATAAAAGAAAATATTTCTCTTCCTGCACACTCATCAAGAATCTAGTCAATAAAATGAGTCGGGAAGTTGTCTTCAGGACAAGCCTTGTTCATGTCTTGAAAATCCATACATAGGCAGATGGTTCCTATATATGCGTTCTCAATTTTTCCAGGAATTCAAGAGATGTTGATCGTAACAGTAGGATAAATATTTGTCATGTTTCCTTCGACATAAATACCATGTGTATCTAACAGAACCACATCATGATCGACCATCTCACTCAAGTTAGATATAAAGTAATCATGTTCGATCCTAAAAATCTCTAGGAAGAAATAGGAGCGATGATGCATATCATCCCAAGGCCTATCAGGACCATACATGACCTCTAAGATGGATTCATCTGAAGGTAAAGTATCGTCGAGGCAATCATGCAAGCAAGAATATTAGACGAGCCATACGGGCTCTAGAAAAGGATCATCCTCATCCGTCTGCGAGGAGAAAGGATCTAGGTCAACAACAACTTCAAGAATAGACTGATACACAACTTTTGTCACTGATAGTGGCATTTCCATCGCAATGTGTGACTGACCTTCGTATGACATAGTCAGGAAAGGTAGGGTCCAAGGGTCATTGAAATATGAAGTATGGAAAGGAACAGACCTCATCGATGATGAAGAATCACTAGAAATGGCATGAATGTGATGAATTGGTTCCACAAAATCAAAGCTACCCATGAGAGAGGAATACATTCCGACACCAACATCCTCAGTTTCCTACTGAGAATTTTTTATCATAGGGACAGAAGGTCCAACTAATGCATTAGGACTAGCATGCACAAAGGACAATTGATCAATTGTCTCTATTTTCCCTTCCTGAGGAAAACATAGAGTGTGGAAAACAGACGACACAACTATTATAATGGAATAATTCTAATTACGCCCTAATAGTAAATTATAGTCGAGGGGCGCATCAACCTCCACTGTCTTTCCACCTAACCAGACCGAAAAATCGGGAATAATTATGTGGGGAAGTAATGAACGCCCATCAAAATCGGTCAACATATTCATATATTAGGATAGAGTCAGAGAGACGGCGGATTTCCCATAGGTTAGGGACATCACGTATGTCACAACACCTTCATCAATTACAGTGCGTTTGATGGTAATTTTTGTGTACTCCACATGGATTTGAAAGGCCACATGGTAAGGTAAGTGAGGCTTAACATCCATGACGTCAAACTTAATAACCTTCGAGCCACACGGGTCTAGAGATACTAAATAATATAAAAAGTATTTCCTCTATGAAGGACACGTTTGGAGCACCTCCAAAGCCGACATCACACAAGGGGTTTGACCCAGATCTTCGATAATTGAATAGTTCTGGGCAGCTCTGGAATTAGGATTGTGGGCAAAGAATTTTAGTACTCCTTTTGGAATATGAGGTGGAGGTTTAGGCTTTTCAATATGCAAGGGTGTTTCTAGAGGAGGGGGGTACTTTAGAACTACAATAGTCTATGAAGAACCATAATCATGATATTGATTGGCTAAGCCAATCTGATACTTGACCATATTGACACATAGATGAAAACCTTCAAGTGTCAAGGGGTTTTGACTCCTGATTGATGCATTTCTGGTATTAGAAGTCCCCAAGGCCATGTGTTGATTATGTGGAAATGAGTTTGTCAACACAGCGGGAGGTTGTGATAAGATCCTCAAGGCTTCCTCAACTTTTGGGCATAGGTGGGTGAGGTGATCATCTTTACAAAGTTTACAAGGAAACTTCACCTTCTGTTTTTCTTTCTTGCCCTCACGAACATTGTTATTTGATATATAATTGTTAGTGTCATCCTTGGATTTATTATTATTTTTTCCACCCTTATGATTATTACCTCATCCTTTCCTTCTATTCCCTCATGGTTTTTGGTTACCATTTGGGTTGGCCAATGAATTTACAGAATGCACATCCACTGAATGAGTGGGAGTGGAGGGTGAAGTCAAATCTTGTCCTACTACAGGCTGGCTTAGATACAAATCTTTCAACTGGTTTGTCACCAAATCTATAGACTTAACATTTGTGGAGCCTATGATTCCATCGGGATGAGGCCCAGGAATTTGTCTAGGGTCATAGTTTGACTGTGGTGCATCGGGAACAATTTCATACAAGATCCTAGACTGAGCATATATGAGGTCCAATTGCTAGGCTTTGAAAATACCGTTTTCCTCAGATGTTACTCCTGATGTAGAAACATCCTTCAAAACATAAGGAAATAAGGACTTAAGGAACCACTCCAATAGAAACACTAGAGGAATGTAGGCCTTGATCAACCTCTTCTGTCTACACCACTCTTGGATATGGTTTGAGATATGTGTGGCTTTATCTTGGCGGAGGGTCGACATCATAATGAAACGACAATTGGAAGTCGTTGAGAAAGACCAAAACCATCTAATTAAAGTTTTTGTATGTTCCCCCCAGTAGCTCAATGTACCACTTTGCGATGACCCCCATGAGGGTGCATTGAAATAGCCTCAAATAAATAGAATCATCATTAATGGAGTTAGATGAGCACCAAAGATGAAAAGTAGTGACATGATCACTCAGATCCTCACGAGTCCCTCCTTCGAATTTTGTAATTTTTTAAGGGAGCTTGGTGGGGACGAGGGGCCCTAATGGATCGTGATGCACAGGGTCATTCATTAATTTTGACAAATCTAGTAGATTAAGCATGGCCATAAAAGGGAGTCGGGGTTGCAATGTTTGAGCCCGTACTCCCAGGAAATATTAGTGTTGAGGGATTGCATGCCATCCAGGGTTCTAGTATATTCCATGGCCCTGTCTGGTAGGATAATATCCTCCTCCAAACTGATTCATAAAAGGTTGTATGGGCACCATACCTGCAGAAGCTGAATAATGAGGGTTATATATGTTGCCCCGAGTCGAAGGGACTCTAGGCTGGGGGTTTCCCATAGTGTGAAATTGACTCCCTTTGGATGGAACTCTAGAGGAAAAAGGGGGATTCACCATAATAAATGAGTTTTTCAGAATCAACATGGAGGAATAGGGGGTAAAGGACGGGATATAGGAAGTGACTTGTCCACCCGGTTGAGCACTCCATCTAGGAGCATTGAGACTGGGATTAGTTCCAGAAGAAATAGGAGGTCAACCTCCAAATGTAGGATTCATTTGGGGAATATTGCCTCCACCAAACGAGAGAGGAGCATACAGAGGAACCATGCCCCCAGGTCTAAAACTAGGATTCACATTAGCCACTGGAATAGAGGATGAGAGTTGCGATGTCATGATGGGAATACCAAAATAAAATGGATTGGAGACTAAAGGTATTTACTGAGAATTGTAACTTGGAATACCAAAAAGAGATCCAAAAGGGTTCATTCCTATGGGTTGAGTAGAACCCACAGGTTGGGCAGTAGTAGAGGTGGGGATCTCCGACACCCCAACTTTTGAGGCTGAAGGAGTCAAAGGAATCCCACTAATCATAGAATATATAGGAGTCTAGGGACTCCGACTGACGTTCGGGTTTGAATTAGTACTCATAACTAGATAATCACAAGTCTAGGAGGTGGATATATATGTACCATGTATATTAACTTTACGTATTTTAGAAGGAAACTTTGGTAAAGACTCAAGATGTGGTAGTAACTTCAAAAAACTGTGACACCTATGAGGAGGTTGGTCTTGCTCCATGATAACTGAAGACTCGAGTTATAAAACCAAATCCTAGGGACAACTAATAATCAAAGAGAACACCAAAGTAAAGCAGAAAGGTCAATACACACAAACAAGATATAGTGGCTAAAAAGGGGCCTCACTCACTAGAGTAGGTATTTCTCACCAAAGAGGGGTCTCAGACTCCCTTCAAAATATTGGAGGTGTCAGAATCAGTTATAAGGGCCCTCATAGGCTTAACAACATAATCGGTTAGATCCCCCTAGAGAGGTAATCCTCCATAAAGGTTGTGCATTTTCTTAACCTTATCTGACTCAACATACCTTCATTATAACCCTTGCATGTAACCTATGTGGCTGTGTATGTCAAGAAACTAGAGTCACCACAATATAATCAATGCGTAGGTGAACAGTCATAAGTCCGGTCCACCATATCGGTAGGGTAACAAAGCCTAAAATATTGAAAGCATTGCTTCTCATGAAGGTAATGGTACGAAAAATACCCCCAAATACGAATAGAACCCTAGAAATATCTCAGACACTGAGAAGGTATTAGAGGGCTATCTCTGCAACCAACTTCACGCAACCTCATGCTTAACTCCGGTTTGAGTGGAGCCTCCTACCATCACTAATTACACAATTGGTTTCACCACTCCCTAGTCAGACACATATGTTTACTTTAATATCTTTGGAGAATTTTACTCACAATATCTTATTCCAAGGCCCTATGTCCTATACTTGTTAGTGTACACTTGAAAAATAAAATCATTTCTAATCAATTTTAATTAATCAACGTTAATTTTAATGGATTTTTCTTAATCAAAATGTGTGGTCCTGAAACTAAAGGTATTATGACTCAGCATATAAAATAAGTGAATATAAAAACACTGCTAAGTACTAATATTGAATTTCAAAGAGATGGTATGCTTCTAGATGCAACTTTTCAAATGCAGTCCCTACAATTTCAATGAAATGCAATCTCTCCACAACTGTTAAAATCAATGAAAGTAATCAAAAGATCGAATTCCATAATGCAAAATGAGCAAATGTTTTTTTATTTTCTATATAAAGAAAAGAAAATGAAAGGACTGAATAGCAGCTTCACATGCAGAACCTACTGCGAGAAAAAAGAGACAAGCCAAGAAGGATGCCAAGAAGAAAGAAATTAGACCAATGTGCAAGGACAACCAATGAAAAAGATGATAAGAAAGAATACCGCCCAAAAATTCAATAATAAGAAGGCTTCCTGTCACTTTGTAAGCACTTAACAGTCAGGACAGAGACCCAAGAAGACTCAACAACCAACCAATCTCACCCAGCAAACACCAAACTCAACCAGCAAAACTAAGAGTTGATGTATGTGATCATTTTTTCAAAAAATGTATATGTACGCACCCGACAGGAGTACAGCTCATGCATGTACACATATATCAAGGGAAAAACCATGTATATCTAGTAAAATATTGACAGGGCAAGGGTTAAGCCAAGAAACTCAGATGCAAAGTAAAAATAGGTTGTCAACCAATCAAGCGACAAGGAAACTTAGGATAACATGGAGAAAATCAAGGAGAAAAACACTCCAAACCCCAAAAAAGAAGAGCAATCCCTAGTATGGTCTCCAATTTTGTTATGAGGAAAATATCTCTATGGCATGGCATAAACCATAACAGATGGAATGGCACACAGAAATCAACTCTAATCCCAAGTATTATATATAAATGAAATGCTAACAAGACAAGGACAAGAGCCTACCTCATCTAGACATTCAATGAAGAACATCGTTGAGCAAGTAACTCAAATATTTATACCTATAACGTGTCCTCAACAACTAAGATATGAAAGCATATAGTGATAATATATAATGTTAGCATATATATTATCATAATCCATTAACATACATGACAAATACACCCATGGAATAATAATTCAAATATTTGCAAGATATCAATTGGATGAGAAAAAAGTATTTCTATTAAAATAATCATCACACGTATATAGGTGACAAACTTATGTAACAACACACATCGGAACTGAGAAACTAAGTCCCTCAAGTTGGACCTTCACCACTTCAATCCTCCACCAAAGGAAAGCTCATATAAAGGAGACAATGAGGTTCTCCAACAACAAGAAGGAAGAGCTTGGGGGATGAACAAGGAGTTTAGACTTTCAAGGATAAAGGGATGTAGACTCAATATGAAGTGAAATTTCTCCAGAGTGTCTTTCTCTCAAAGTTGAATTGCTCAATATCCTTCAAGACTTGGATAAGGCTCAATTTATATTCTTCAAATGGAACTGAAGGGCCGAGTCAAAGTTTTTCCAGTATATGGAAGGTCAAGGATCATGGATCTCATGACATGGCATGGAAACCCGACATAATTATTAATTTTGAGCATGAAACCCGATGTACATGGGCTATAATGGAGCAACCTACGTATACACTTGTTATCTAACTGATAAGGTGCATCTATGTGGGAAAAATGTGTTTTTTTGGCTCTGGAAGGTACAAAAGGGGACTTCAAATCTACATAGGGAAATGGAAAGGCCATTCAAGCAAGTTGCATGGGGTGAGGAAAAATTTGTTGTAACAATTCCAAGATAAGGTTTGATAATCAACATAATTTCTCAGTCCAAGGTGCCACTGCTACAACTAGACCACAATCCCCCATTCCTTGTGTGGATATTACACCCAAGGAAGTGTGCCCCTTCTCTGCTCAACAATCCCTCGACTCACCCACTTCCCTTCCAAGGTTCCATCAAAAGGTCGGACAGGAAGTCTCAAAGCCCTGCAACTAATGCCCAATGCTTTAGGGAACAATTCCTAGCAAAACTCTCACCTGGAGAGAATGCCCATGGGTCTGAGAACCCACCTCTTTGACAACAAATCTCTCACCTAGAGAGAATTCTCATGGGCCTGACAACCTCCCTCTTCAACAACAAAACTTTGGTTACAATATAGAAAAATCCCTTTAAAATATTTTCTCTACAAATAAGGTAATAATCGTCCTTTCTCCGATGGTCTAACCCCTTCTACACATGAGAAAATGAATGATTAATTCCCCAGAATGAGTTCTCCTCCCTGAAATACACTAAGACCAACAATATATATTTCATTCACTAAAATAGACATGTGTCACCTTCACAAGTAGTGTTAGACACTTGGTGACCCATTCCCATCCCTATGGAACTTGGGATAAATAAATATCCATAAACTACAATTTTTAGAAATATTAATAAAATATTCCCTAGGACTTAAGTCCACCGCTTTTCCCTTTCCAGTGGAGTTAGTTGCTTGTCTCTTTTCGTATGATCTGTCTGCACACA
>JASDQU010107861.1:24626-39200 GCA_032191745.1 Picea mariana
AACGTGTCATTTTGACCTTTTTATCCCAAAACAACTTGTTCATCGCACTAAACATTTTATAATATATTAGTTTTATGCAAGGTTTATGATGCTATCAATACAAAGTGGGTTTGGATGGAACATAAGTATTAAGTTGTTTGGAATTTTATGACAATACAAGTTATATGACACGGTCAGACGCAACTCCTTTACTTCGTTGTTGATTAATGATTTTCTTGGCATTTAATTATCACCTTCCCATGCAGGTAGGAGTATACATTCTTCATCTTGTTATTTAGTTTTTAGTTTTTGTTTTAATTTATTTTAGTAACAAATTTAATTTTAGTTTTTCTTTTTCTTTTTGTTCTTTATACATATCATTTGCATTTGGTTCTACTCTTATCACGGGACACAATATCCTGGATGAAGGCTTCACTCATCTACCATAACCTCTGATCATAACAGAAAACAAATATATAGAATGCTCAACTAAGTGCAGTTATAAGGAGGGTCTGATTATCAAAATTCATAAATACTCCATTTACTAATAAAACACAAATACCCATTTTCCCAAATTTTATATATTTTATAATTAATTTAATACTACTATAACCTAAAAACTCCCTTTTCCCAAATTTTATATATTTTATGCTTATTTTAATATTACTACCTAAAACTACATGAATTTTCTTTGTTCATATGATACTTTTCTTGTCATTGAGTTCATCAAGTGTTTTATCTTTTTAATATAAACTTGCTAATAAAAAAATGGTAAATGGTGATGAAATAATGAGTCCTTCATCGGGTTTGGTGATGTGACGTTTTTCCTCAATCAAATTGTTAAAGCTAGATGTAAATTGATTTTTTTTGGTTTCTTTAAAATCACAACTAGAGTGTTGATTTGCCTAATCATAAACTTATCTTTTCAGTCTTTAACTGTAGATAATTTCACAAAAGACTAAAACTAGTGTTGAATTACATATCAAGGATAATTTTGTACAACGACAATTACCTCTGGAAGATAATTTCATGCACAAAATCCTAAAACTAGTGTTGAATTACATATCAAGGATAATTATGTACATTGGCAATTACTTGGTCTTGAAATATTTAGGAAATTACACATCGTATCCAGTTAATTGTAACAGACCTATTTTAAATTATATAGAAGAATGGGGTGTGAGCATTCAGGTGTTATAGACATTCAAATTTTATTTCTCAATCGCAGGTAGGAAACGTCTTCATCTGGACAGAGATTGGTTGGTGTATTTATATACAGAGAGATATTTATGATCAAAGTATTTGCTATAAGAATGATAGAAATAAATCATAGGTCAACAGATAAAACACTGAAAACATTTAAATGAATTAACAACAGCGAGGTGGTTGATCATAAAGAATAATTTGAAAATCTTAGAAGTCACTGGCAGGAAAATGACAGTTTAACAGAGTTCAAAGTGGACTGTTGTAGGAAAATCTCCCTGCGAACAGGTAGATTGCCTCAAAGAGCTAGACCCTAACTCTAAGACAGAAAGTGCTTAACATGGACACTGACTTCCTTTCAAATCTATACAAACTAACACATGAGAAGGAAGGAGAATATCAGTACCTCTTTATCGACGTTTGTCCCTGCACGCTCCAAATCGAGCTCCTCACTGAGTCCTGTAGACAAACAAAGTACAACCACTTCCTACTCTATTGATGTTAGCTTGAAAATAGATCTATCTATCAATGATAAGTTCATGTAAGATCAGACACAAACTAGAAAGAAACAGGCCAAGCGTGTCATATTAATGAGAATAACGACAACAATACTTACAATCATAGATGCGAATGCGACAACTTCGTCAAGTCCCCTTCGTCTAACCCTTGCTTGAAAGATCCATAGCCTGGATGATAGCATCTTCACTGATCACTCTCCTTTGACTGATTGTGTGTTTCCTATGAGATCATAGGTTTCATGCTAGTAATTCTTCCTCTTTTTCACCACCATAGAGCCTGCTTATATAGGTTAAGAGGAGCTTAACCTATTGAGTTATCTTTAGAACAAGTTGAGGAATTCCCTCCTTGGATCGGGGATCTCTTGATGGAACCAAGAATTTGAATGCAACTACCTTCCAAACTTGAAATATCCTCCCCTTATTCTCCTCAACGGGCCAACTACTGCCTCAGATTAGATAGCGCTCCCTTAAAAGGGGCATCAGAGCACTATAGCACTCCCTAGGCAGCTTGAGGGGGGTGCCAGCACTCCAAGGATGGATAGCGCTCCTTCAGAGGGGAAAATACGTGTTATAACGCTCCCTGAGACTTTATAGGGGAGCGCCAGTGATCCTAAGGCTGATGTAAGGGAGCGCTCACCTTCAAAACCTTTGTTTAAGAGCTCTTCTCAGGCAATAAAAGTTCCTTGACTTCAGTTAATCATTTTTCCTCCTCCAAATCAAGTGTAGATGTCTTTTTGGTATCGTCATCATGGCAGTATGCTTTGTTTGATGTTTGTGACACTTGCGACATTTGAGAGGATCATGCGATACTTACGACACTTATCGAAGTGAGCAATATTGAGGTGTAACAGATTGCCCCCCAAAGTATGAAGTTAGAAGATGTGAACTGATAACTAAAATTATTTGTATATGTTCAAGCAAGGGTATAGACTCGGAGAACCTGACGGAAGCTGCACACAGACATCCAACAAATATCATGACATATTTCAAAACCCAAGGCAGGCATACCTATGCTTGGGTGATCAAGACTTGCAAGATATGGCCGCCATAAAATACACTGTGGATCCATAATTGTCTTGATAAGAAGGTATAGCCACTGAAGATACAATGTGGATCTATACTCTGATGACTCGGAATGATCGTAGCCATGAAGAATACACAGTGGATCTATGAGATGACAAGACATAGCCACGACAAATACAAAGTGGATCTATGTAACAGTGTATGTGTTATTTGTCCAATAGAAACTCCTTCGCAACCTGGGCCAAACATATATCAAAGTGATCACTCAACCCAGGGTCTTCCTACCAATCCCAATATGGTACGAATCTAACCATGTGAATAAATTTCCTGATGTCAAACATGGCAGAAACCACTTGATTACCGATCAATGGTCTAAACAGTTAACAAGTGCGAGGGAGATCACCGTTAATGTCAATGATTCCCAAGGTACTCTAGTACATTCCAACGAATGTGAATGGATGAGATGGAGTCAAACATCCATGGAATCATCCAATCAGAGGTCAATGATGTAAACCTATTGTCGAATGTGAGGAGGCCTACCCTTGAGGCATGCAGGTCCCAAAGTACTAACTGGTTTCTAAGCCTGATTCCTGGATAATGTGTTGAAGTCGATAGGAATAGACTCGTTGAGGGAGGGCCTTGATGTATCCCCCATCAACGACACGAAATGGACATAGAGATGTAATTGGTAGATCAAATGGACATGGACTGACACAGGTTTTGAGGCAAGATATTTGGGATGGATGACTCTAGAGGTGGATACTTCCCTTGAACACTGAGGCACAACAACAAAACATGACATGGACCAAAACTATGCAGTGGACACTGTGACTTGCGTCGGGCGACCCAAAGGAGTGAAAGGAACTTAGAGGATTGGCTTAGTGCAGAGGTTCAACGGATTATGATGTGTGCAAATGACAAAGTGTCATGTTCAAGGGTGACTCTAAGAATTGTTGGGTAATGTTCTCAAGAGACTTCTTGGCTTGCTCCTTTCAATTTTTCCCCCATCCAGATAGACGCGTACCTCTTTTTGATTTAATGAGCTCGAGGAGGATGACACATGCTCGATATAACTCACCTCCAGTAAGTTCCTCTTCCTTTGTTTAACGAACCGGAAGAAGTAAGGGTTCGACCCCGTATGGGCCTATCGATGTGTGTTTTAGCAAGTCCAAATATAGAAAACTCGAAGGTTTTTCATGATTATAGAGTTTGGAAAAACACTTGAAAGAGAACTCTCTCAGTTCCTTTTTTGTACAATAGTCTGACGAGACCGAAAAAGAGATAAACTATCGCTCGAAAGACGCCCTTTCGAACCTTTTAACGAGCGTGAAAGGAAGCAAGATCGCTCGACAATCTTTTCATATTTAGAGAGTCTGAAAAGAGTTTAAAGATGACTCCAGGGGGGTTCCTTTTTTGTGTGTCCATGCGGGTCCGAAAAAGAGATAAAAGTCTACCTGGTTGCATTCTCATGTATTTACGAGCACGAGAAAGAACAAAGACTAAGCTTGGTATGCCCCCAGCTTGAAATCTGGTGGCTTAGCTCCAGAATGATCAACAAAGGCTGGAGACATGCCCCCCAAGCTTCAATTCATTAACCGACTTTGAGGTTTTCACCAATTTTTGTGCTAGATGGAGAAAAAGGATACAGGTGGATGAAATGAAGGTTTAAGAGAGGTGATTGCTTCATTTTTTAACGAGCTTGACACAGGAAAAGAACTATGCTCAAGGTTCCAGGTTTGATCCCCAGATTGTTGTTTCATTTTTTTAATGAGCTTGACATAGGAAAAGAACTATGCTCAAGGCCTCTGTTTCATTTTATAATGAGCTTGCCACAGAGAAGAGAAACTATGCTCGTGGTTGCTTCTTGATCATGGCTTCCAAGAGGATAATGCTCTGGAAGGGTACCATGTCAAAGGATAAAACGTGGTCATGGCCTCCAAGAGATCTTCACTGGATGCAATATAATCACTCGAGAAAGGACACATGTCAAGGGTCGCGATAGAGGTAAGGAGATTAGGATCCAATAACCCTACCGAAGAAATTACCATGCCCATTACTGGATCTAAATCATCGAAAGTTGAGGGCATGGGAGACAACGCCACATAATTGGCATGTGGCGGGGGCGATACTGTCTAGATATAAGAACCACTTAGGGAGGTAACCCAGTCGGGGTCGATGAATGAAAGTTGATCAATAGTCACAATTCTTCCATCATGAGGGAAATATATCACATGGAAAAGGGTAGATACAATAGCTTTCATGGCATAGAAATAATCCCGTCCAAGGAGTAAAGAGAAATCCAAGGGGTCTCAGACTACAATGACATCGATAAAGACATTTTTCCCTCCCAAAGTTACAGGAAACTGAGGAAGGATCCATAAAGGTTGACTAGTTCTTCTGTTAAAAGCTAACAGATTCTGTGTAACCGGTGCAAGCTGCAGACAACCCAAAGCGTACCAAGCAACATAAGACAAAATACTAACAGACGCACCTTCATCTATCAGCGTTTGAGGAACGTCCCGACTACGAACCTGTACTGTAATCTTGAAAGGAATGTGAGAGGGAAGACGAGGTCTAGTTAGCACACCCCAATCAAAAAGGATGTCTTCATTACTTGGAGGGGGTTTCGCAGGAGAAGGAGGAATGCCCCCCGGTATGGTAGAGTCTTTATTAACGAGAAAAACATGGGTAGTATCGGGTTTACTCTCTAGAAGGAGAGTAGGATCGACCGATGATTGGATCGGATCAGCCAATGGTGGGCTTGGATAGACCACTTTAGCACTCTTCAGAGGAAGAGTGGGACTGACCGAGGAAGGGACTGGATTAGTCACTTTGACATTCCTCAATGGAGGAATGGGATTAACCGATGGTGAAACTGGATCGACCACTTTGGCACTCTTCAGAGGAAGAGTGGGACTGACCAAGGAAGGGACTGGATCAGTCACTTGGACATTCCTCAATGGAGGAATGGGATCGACCGATGGTGAAACTGGATCGACCACTTTGGCACTCTTCAGAGGAAGAGTGGGACTGACCGAGGAAGGGACTAGATCAGTCACTTGGACATTCCTCAATGGAGGAATGGGATCAACCAATGGCGAAACTGGATCGACCACTTTGGCACTCTTCAGAGGAAGAGTAGGACTGACCGAGGAAGGGACTGGATCAGTCACTTTGGCACTCATCAAAGGAGGAGTGGGATAGACCGATGGCAGGACTGAATCGACCACTTGAGTTTCATTCTCTAAGGGAAGAATGGGGGCGACGGGTGGAAATGGGTCGACCACTTTGGTGGCACTCTCTTGATGAAGAGCAGGGTTGACCAATGACAGAACTGGATCAACTGCTTGGGTTCATGGTTCAATCGAGGAGGAAAATAGATTGACCACCTGATCAACCGGACTGACTATGGATGGAACCGGATTGAAGAGTCCATCAACCAAAGACGGGTCGGAGGAAAACTTACGATAACCTTTTGGAAGTTGAAGTTTTTCCAAAAGAGAAGAAGCCTTATCCATGCGAGGACAAAGGTGAGAGTAATGATTACCTTTACACAACATGCAAGGGAACTTGACAATTTGCTTCTTCTTACCAAGCTGAACATCACTAGTTGACAGGGTATCATCGACATGATCGATAGAGGTTGATGACATGGAGGACCACATTTCTAAGACTTGGATAAGACCGAGGCAATCCCTCAGAAAGTGGTCACCCTTACAAAGGCTGCAAGGGAATTTGGGTTTTGGATTCTTCCTTTTAATCTTGTTGACCTCATCAACACTCCCAATACTATTAGCAGTAACTGGTTTCTTAGAGCCAACATCTGATGTTGTTGGGGCCTTGGTCCTTTTCGGGCTCTTCTTCCTCTTCTCTTTCCATTTCTTCTTCTTTTGATCGACTTGACTACTTGCTTTAGAGCTTTCACTAGGCGAAGAAGGAGAAATGGAAGGAGACTTAATAGGCAAATAAGGTGAAAAGTCAATGTGATGTTGATGTGTGGGTGGTGTACCGACATCTAAAGTATTAGGTGCAGTTGAAACATTGGGAGGATTCGGGATCACCAGAGTGGGGAACAACCAAACTGGTAATCCAATAGTGAGTCCTGGAAGACTCAGTGTGGCAACATATGGAGGACCAAATTTTCCAAATGAGGGAAATGTATAAGGTTCCCCAGGAGAAGGGGTTCCTCCATTGGTACTCCCTGGATTCGATGCCATTAACACTGACTCGATCTAAGGTCCACTAAGTAAAACAAACAACACACGCTACGAATCTAAGAAGCAATCAATCAAGCAAACCTTCCTACGATGAAACCACTAGTTGGTGATGAAATCCAACGTCGCAATATCAAAATAGGAAGGGGCGGGGATAGAGCGGGTGGATCAGTTACGTTGGCGACCTGCTTAATGGAATTACGCCTTGGTGCAAGCTTCCACACAGTAATTGTGGATTTACCCTCCAAGGAGCCCGAGTGAGTTTGACCAACATTTGTTCCAGGTACAGTGAGACTTCCCTTCACCGTCACCTTGTGTGAGACCCTAAAGATTGTGGCTACTAAGGTCACCAACTCATAGTCACCCCCTGGGTGGGTACAGTCGACAGTCCAGTCGGAACGTATGGGCAGGATAACAAGTCTGAAATCAACTTGAAAGGCTTCCACTCAACATTGTGGGTATACCTTCCAGTGACCCCCAATATACGATCCGACCATTACAAATAGTTGAACCACGGAGGGATAATCTCCGTAACTCACCCAAATGCAACCTCGTGCGTAACCCTTGTTTGAGAGGGGGATCCGAGGCAGACTAATACGACAATTGGATTTAACTCTCCCTACCGCAAGATACTAAGTTTTTTTGATAGCTTTGGAAAGTTATCCTTTCAACCTATTCCAAAGCCCTACACCTTAAACTAATGTAGGTTTGCTAACAAAGATGTAAAAAGTTTGATAAATTTTAGTTAAGCGTTGATTTTAATGGTTGTTGTTTACTCAGAGGGTGTACAAAAGTGAAACTGATGGAATGATGACTCAATTCCTGAAAATATGCATGAAATATGATAAGCAATCGTTTCTTTTCAATGAATACTTATTTAAGGGAAAGAGGAGGAGTCGTTTTCACTATTAAACACTTGATAAGGAATGCCCTCAATCAATTTTGTTCTCAATCAAATCCAATATGATGCTACAACATTTCAAAAATGCAAACTAGTATTCAAACTAATCATTAAGATGTACTTTTGTCGTTTGTATGCGAATGATAACCAATTCAATGCAAATCTTCTCCTGCCAACTATCCTTTCAGATCGAGGAGGTTCAGACAAGAAAATTCAGATTTCGCACAAACAACACACCCCCTTTTTTTGTGATCAAACAAGAGAAATAAAACCAAAAACGCAAAAGCAAGGAAAAAGAGATTGGATCAGATGACCTCAAAGAACCAACTGAGAAGAGTTACAGACTTCAAATGTCCTTCACTAGAGTTCCCGCTCAGTCGGATAGGAGAGAAGAAAGCAGGGGATCGATTTCAAGCTTTCAACAGCAAAAACTCAAAAAGAATGAAGAAGGGCATAAAATATGAACAACGAGGTGTTTACTTCTCAGGAGGAAGAATTTCAAAGGTCAAAAGAAGAATGATTGAATCACAAAACAACTCAGCAAGTCAAAAAATAGGGTTTAGACCTCCAAATTTTGCAATTTTTGAAGGGATTTTGGGCGAAAAGGGTTGGTGCTCTGGTATAAGGGTCAGCAAAGCGTTATAAAGCTATGTCCAGTAGCTTAAGGGAGCATTGTCACTATGATAACAAGGCAGGGGAGCGTTGGAGTCCTAAAGCTCAGAAAAAAGTCCAAAAAACCCAAAATTCAATCAAATTTTGACAATCAGGCTTAGTGTGATGGAGTGAAGATTCAATCAGCAAATGCAATCAGATAAATGGGGTGAACAAGGTCTGAGAAAACAAAAGGTAAGACAAGGCCTATGAGTAAAAAAAAACTAAGACAGTTCTGATTGTATCCCCAGTATGGTCGCCAGTTTCTGTTGTAGGAAAATCTCCCTGCGAACAAGTAGATTGCCTCAAAGAGCTAGACCCTAACTCTAAGATAGAAAGTGTTTAACATGGACACTGAATTCCTTTCAAATATATACAAACTAACACATGAGAAGGAAGGAGAATAGCAGTACCTCTTTATCAACGTTTGTCCGTGCACACTCCAAATCGAGCTCCAAACTCTCGCTCCTCGTTGAGTCCTGTAGACAAACAAAGTACTACCACTTTCTACTCTATTGATATTAGCTTGAAAATAGATCTATCTATCAATGATAAGTTCATGTAAGATTAGACACAAACTAGAAAGAAACAGGCCAAGCGTGTCATATTAATGAGAATAACGACAATAGTACTTACAATCGTAGATGCGAATGCGACAGCTTCGTCAAGTCCCCTTCGTCTAACCCTTGCTCGAAAGATCCACAGCCTAGATGATAGCAACTTCACTGATCACTCTCCTTTGACTAACTATGTGTTTCCTATGAGATCATAGGTTTCATGCTAGCAATTCTTCGTCTTTTTCACCACCATAGAGCCTGCTTATATACGTTAAGAGGAGCTTAACCTCTTGAGTTATCTTTAGAACAAGTTGAGGAATTCCCTCCTTGGATCAGGGATCTCTTGATGGAACCAAGAATTCGAATGCAACTGCCTTCCACACTTGAAATATCCTCCCCTTGTTCTCCTCAACGGGCCAACTACTGCCTCAGATTAGATAGCACTCCCTTAAAAGGGGCATCAGAGCACTACAGCGCTCCCTAGGCAGCTTGAGGGGGGCGCCAGCGCTCCAAGGATGGATAGTTCTTCTTCAGAGGGGAAAATAGGCGTTATAACGCTCCCTGAGACCTTATAGGGGAGCGCCAACGCTCCTAAGGCTGATGTAAGGGAGCGCTCACCTTCAAAACCTTTGTTTAAGAGCTCTTCTCAGGTGATAAAAGTTCCTTGACTTCAGTTAATCATTTTCCCTCCTCCAAATAAAGTGTAGATGTCTTTTTGGTGTCATCATCATGGCAGTATTCTTTGTTTGATGTTTGCGACACTTGCGACATTTGAGAGGATCATGCGATACTTACAACACTTATCGAAGTGAGAAATATTGAGGTGTAACATGGACTGCAATTCAAGCCATTCAAATTTGATATCTTGGTCTTAGAGCATATAATACGTGTAAATAGAGAATCATAATACAGAATATATACGTGAGCCTGTGAAATAGTGTTTCCTAGGAAAACAAACGGGTAAAAATATGACACATTGGAATTTTTTATTTTTTTAGAAGTTATAGTTTTATCTCAATGATCGTCAAATAACTGCACAGAGAGAGTTCCTTATCCCACAAACAAAGTATCTTATACACCAATTTGGTTTGTTGCTTGACCATAACTTTATGATTATTATTATTATTATTAATTATTTTTACGCTATTGATAAAGATTGTGGAACATTGTGGAACATTGTGGATAGAAAGTGGCTTCCTATGTATCGCTCGCTTTGCAGGCCTATACCTTATAATTTTCTGTGTGTGCCTTATAATATTGTATCATATCTCTATTGCATATTGTATCATTTCTCTATTGCATATAGGAGCATAATCCCAAATAAAACTACAATAGAAATCCATTTGTTGCCTTCCAATGAACCATGGACTTTAGAATTAGAATAAAATAGACACGAAAATGCCTAATCTTGATGTGAAAGAAAACAGGAAGGGTTTGGTTTTGTTTTCTGATTTCAAGTACACCAGAAGTCTTGACATGAATCTTCATACTATGACGAAAATTATAACTAATATCTCTGCAACATCTCGGTGTAGGGGAATGCTACAAGGAAAATTCGTTACAAGTTTAGCGTACTCCAAATCCATATATCACAGCTATTTATCTATCGAATAGATGTAGTCTCAATTTTGTGATTTCCGACCTCCACGAGGGGCCCACACAAGATCCTCACTATCTCGGCCTAACAGCTTACTTAAAATCAGAGGTTTTCTTGGGACGATGATTTAGTGTCAATAACTTGTAATATTGCCAGTGATTTTAATAAATGGGTCTTCTCAAATTTTCCTTATTTTCATAGATCAAATTTTCCAATTGCAAGAAGTTACCTAAACATTACATAACTCTTAGGCTTTCTAATTATTTGTGTTTTTAAAACTGGATTAAATGAAAAATATGAAATGTCTTAAATTTTTTAATCTAAGAGGTTTATACTTCAATACTTTTCATGTTGTTAAAGTAAAATCCCAATTGAATTATTGCAGAGAGATCGAGTCTGTCCGGTATCATTGAAAAGGAAGTATATCGATGTCATGTCTAATTAAGGAAATCCATCCATAGAACATTTGTCTTTGGAATCACGCTCTTTTACATTTCTAATCCATCCATAGAACATTTGTCTTTGGAATCACGTTGTTTCCATTTCACATGTGTAAGAAAATTTTGTTCTTACTGCTAATTAATAAATCACGTGGTGATGGTCGTTCTCCCCTATTATTAAGTAAATCCTTTCCACACTATTGGAATTTATTTTTCCCAATGAGTCATTTTGACCTTTTTCTCATAAAACAACTTGTTCATCGCACTAAATATTTTATAATATATTAGTTTTATGCAAGTTTTAAGATGCTATCAATACAAATACAAAGTGGGTTTGGATGGAACATAGTATTAAGTTGTTTGGAATTTTATGAAAATACAAGTTATATGACACGATTAATTATATGATAGAATAGTTTGTGTTTTGTAAGTGTCATAAATTGAATGGAATGTATTTTCATATTTTTTTGTGTTATGTGTTTTATATAACAGAGAAGGAAATAGAAGATGGCACAGATGCAACTCCTTTAGTTCGATGTTGATTAATGGTTTGTTTGGCATCTAGTTATCACCTTTCCATGCAGGTAGGGGTCTACATTCTTCATCTTGTTCTTTAGTTTTTATTTTCTGTTTTAGTTTATTTTAGTAACAAATTTAATTTTAGTTTTAGTTTTTCTTTTTATCTTCTTGCATTTCATTTTCATTTGGCTCTATTCGTATAGAGGGACACACCATCTTAGATAACGGCTTCATTCATCTTCCATAACCTCTGATCATAACAAAGAGCGCATGTATAAAGTACTCGACTGAGTGCAGTTATAAAGAGTCTCTGATAATCAAAATTCATAGATACTCCATTTACTAATAAAACAAAAATACCCCTTTTTCCCAAACTTTACATATTTTATAATTATTTTAATACTACTATAACCCAAAAACTACTCAAATACCCCTTTTCCCAAATTTTATATATTTAGTGATTATTTTAATACTACTTTTAATTTTCTTTACTCATATGATACTCTTCTCGTCATTGAGTTCATTAATTGTTTTATCTTTTAATATAAACTTACTAATAACAAAATGGTGATGAAATAATGAGTCCTTCATCAGGTTTGGTCATGTGACCTCTTTCCTCAATTTTGATTGAGGAAGCTAGATGTAAATTGATTTTTTTTTGTTTCTTTAAAATCACAACTAGAGTGTTGGTTTGCCTAATCATAAGCTTATCTTTTTAGTCTCTAAGTGTAGATCATTTCGTGCACAAAAGCCTAAAACTAAAAAAAATATGTTGTGAGTGTTGAATTACATATCAAAGATAATTTTGTACATTGGTGATTACCTGGTCCTGGAACACTCTTGAAATATTTAGGAAACTACACATAGTATCATGTTAATTGTAACAGACCTATTTTAAATTATATAGAAGAGTAGGGTTTGAGCATTCATGTGTTATAGACGTTCAAATTTTATTGCTCAATCATAGGTAGGAAACGTCTTCATCTGGACAGAGATTGGTTGGTGTATTTATATACTGGACCAAGATTGGTTGGTGTATTTATATAGAGAGAGATATTTATGATCAAAATATTTGTTATAAGAATGATAGAAATGAATCATAGGTCAACAGACGAAACACTGAAAACATTTAAATGAATTAACAGCAGCGAGGTGGTTGATCATAAAGAATAATTTGAAAATCTTAAAAGTCACTGGTAGGAAAATGACAGTTTAACAGAGTTCAAACTGGACTGCAGTTCAAGCCATTCAAATTTGATATCTTAGTCTTAGTGCATGGTCCATAAAAAATAGTGTAAATCGAGAATCATAATATATACGCCAGCCTTTGAAATAGTGTTTCTTAGGAGAACAAACGAGTGTAAAAATATGACATGGTGGATTTTTTTTATTCTTTTTAGAAGTTATAGTTTTATTAAAATGATCGAACTCATGTGTTTCCTCCTAAGAGGTCGCATGTATAGAGAGGAGCTAGTCAAGACTAGAGCCAAGCCATTATTGGCAATTTAGGAAGAGCCCACAAGATTCGGGTAGTGGTGAGCAACCACTAGGTTGAGCACTAGTTGATAGTGCTTGAGATGATAGGTACGATTAATGGTATATGTTTTTAATTATTGATCGATCCGAGAGCAATAGAAATTTTTATTTCATATAATGAATTACCTAGATGTGGGAGACTGCAAGTAGTCGAGAAAATTTCAACCTGGTCGAAATGGATTCTTGTATTACACAAGGGGTAGGGAACTTAGTTAAGAATCACAAGGTTGATCTTAGGGTATGTGTTATCCAAGTATCATTATACACTCTCACCTTTGGATCCTATGATATGATCATAGATATGGATTGTTTATAAGCCCATGAGGCAATGTTATACTGTAAGGGTAAGATGCTTTATTTTATAGATGACTCAAGACACAAAATAATTTTGGTGAAGACAAAGAGAGGAGTGTCTTTGAGGTTTATTATAGTGTTATGGTTGAACAAAAGTCTTGGGAAGGGTTGTAATTTATATGTTGTTAAAGCTATGAATAAGAAGGATGATACAATCAATGTGGTTCAACAACCTATATTATTACAATTTCCTGACATGTTTCCATAAGAGTTACCTAGACTACTTCCTAAGAGAGAGCTAGAGTAGACGATTGAACTCAAAGTAGAAACTTAGCATATTTTGAAGGCTACTTATCGCATGATAACCCAAAAATTGTGAGAGTTGTGAATGCATCTCCAAGAATTATTAGACTTTGATTTATTCATCATATCATATCATTGTGGCCCATAGCCATCCCATTGGACCTTTACCTAGTCGACCAAACAATGCCAAATTTGTCAAGTTTGTCGATCCAGTATGTGAATCAGTTCGGCCTTTAAGGCTCCCTCATCCAACACTTGAAAATTACTCAAATCAAGAGCATGTGAAGGATACAAAAGACAATGGTGCAAAATAGAAACATCAAAAGCATCATGAATACAATTCAAAGATTATGGTAATGTAAGAGGATAAGTAATAGGTCTCAACCTTTCAACAATATTAAATAGTCCCACATATCATAGCGACAACTTGGCTCCCTTGCCAAATTTAATATAACTATTTTTTATGGTGTAACTCACAAAAACACATTGTCCTCATTTTAATAACTCACATTAGTTCTATGCACATCCTAATAACTTTTATGTCTATATTGAGCTTCTTTTAATCTCTCTCTGATAATTTTCATCTGCTCTTCCATTTCTTAAGTAACTTACAGTCCAAATAGAACTTTGTCTTCAAGTCTATCCCAGTTAAGAGAAGTTCTATAAGGTATACCATTCAAAAACATGAAAGGTGCCATATTTATCAAAACATGATGACTATTATTATAGGAAATTTTGACAAGAGGTAAACACTCTTCCCAAAAACTTTGCTTGTCCATTGCATACATACACAACATATCCTCCAACACTTGATTCACTCTTTCTATTTTTTTTCATAT
>JASDQU010107861.1:63803-80903 GCA_032191745.1 Picea mariana
TATATATTCAAAACTACAATTTAAAAAATGAAAAATTACCATTTTACCAACCATTAGATTTTCAAATTTAAATAATAATTATTTGAAAAAATAAAAAGTAACAATTAGTTATAATATTTAAGCTACGTCTTTTTAAACTAGATTTTAACGATTAGCTAAGGGACTTTCACCCTTGAATGGTGATTTTTAAACCCTTCGTTAGATGAGAATCTTTTGGCATTGTACAATCCCATCCCTCCGTCAGAAGTGGCAGTTTCTAACCTGATTGTTCAACTTATAGTGTGCTTTATTTTGATACATCGATTTCAAGTTACAATTGTTATTAAAGCTTGTGTTTAAAAGACACTCTACTTGCTATTTTCACATCGTGCACTCCCTCAAGTGGCAGTCTCTAACATAGAATTGGCATCTACTTACTATTTTCACATCGTGCACTCCCTCAAGTGGCAGTTTCTCTTATAGTAACTGACTGTGTTTTTGCAAAGCTGGTAGTCAATAAAAGCATTACCGTTGAATTCATTCGACATGAAATAGAAGAAGATCATATTTTATTTTCATTCCTTATCTAAAGCTTTGCCTTTTGCATTCCCTCTCTTCCTCCTCCCAGAGCTGCCTACGTTGTATGAGTATGGTCTGTATGTTTGGAGCTCCATGTCATGCTTTGTATGAGACCGGTCTGGTATGTGGTCTGTCATAGTTTTGTCTGGTCTGGTCTGGCCTGTATCTGTTTTTTGTGTATGTGTTTTGTTGTGTGGTACACGGAGGTGGAGGTAGCCATTACATCAATTTTTAATTAGCAGGTGCGCACAAGGATTCAAACCCAGCTATACGGGGAGATATCCACCCACATCCTCAATTTTGGCAAATTTCTGTACGCATAATCTATTTTCATCAATTTTTTTGGTCTTCTTCATACCACCTGCATCAATTTTCCAATCCGCAGGCCTGCACAAGGATTCAATCCCAGCTAGATAAGGTAAATTTCTGTTCATCTCTTTACATCTGTCTTTTTTCCTGATTATAGATTCAAATTTACATCAGCCCAATGAGTGAGATCAACACGAATTAATTTGATTTTGGTCATTTGATTTAGGATCTATGATGCAGTATGGGGATCGATCAGCCTCGTCTTGGCATGGCGCCATGGGATTATTTCCTCCTGCAAGTGTTGCGAACTTCACAAGCTCTAATTGGAACTTCATGGTGCAGAATTAAGGACTGGTGGTATTCATATCCTCCCACATCCTCATCCTCCTCGCTTCTGGTAGATTATGTACAATATCTTTGTGTATGTCTTCTTTTGTTGTTTTCCCAATAATAAATTAATTCAATTTTATTAAATGCATACTAGCTCTGTTTATACACAATTCTTGATGAATTCACATGAAATGGTATGCCTATTTTTCAGTTTCCCTACCTTGCATGCGTGACAGTAGGAGTCAATGCTGCAAACACAGTTACTCCTACGTGTATTTAGACCAACAACACATTCAACCCGAAATCTCAGATGATTGCATCGTCTCCATGCATGCGGATTCGATGTCCTTTTTATAATACAATGATTACGTGATTTCGTTAATCTTTACGTTAGGAATTGTGCTAATAAACACTTTACTCAAGGTGGATTCGCACCCCATGTTGCAGATTCGACAACAACTCGAAGCTGAATATAATGATTCTAGCGATCGTCCCCAACAATGACCTAAAGAGAATTCTTCCACTAAGGATTCATGGACATCTAGGTTGACTTGTTCAGAGAAAGGCATGGCAATTTGTTCAACAATGCTGGCGTGTTCAGCTAACATCTTCAGGGATCACATCCTCAATTCTATGTGAACTGATCCGGGAATCACAAACCCAAACATCCGACGATAATGTTTTTGATATTCTTCCAAATGGCAGTCCACTGGATCAAGTGATCTGTCAAGCAGCTATGGCATGGGGATATTTTCTCTTTTTTCACATAGATTAAAAATTAGATTACCCAGTGAATTTTATCCGTAGGAATTTTATTATTTTTAGTAATTTGATTTGATTGTTGTGGGAGTCATTTTCGGATCTATGATCTCTACAACAACGTGCTAACAGTAGGATTGGACTCAGGTATGGAATTCATGGCACAAAGAAGAGGAATGATGGGATCCAGGATATAGGTACCCACCATTTTTGTTTTCATTATAGTTTATCTTCAGGAAAAAAATTCCAGATAAACCTTGAACATTAAATAGTTTAAAACAAAATGTCAAATACAAAGTAGTCCTATACGGTAAGAATAGATACAGAAATTGGGGTCCAAAACAATATTTCCATTGATTTTCCAGAACGTTACATCCGGAATTACGAGGACGATACCACCAACCTATAACATAAGGTTTCTTTATCAAGTACATGACATCAACCCTCTATGGATTCCTTGGTTCACTAACAAGTGATCAACCCTCCACCACGGAATACGTGGCTCACTACGTTGGACTTTTAGTATGGAACACCATAGAAAATATCTTGGAATCTATTCAGCATTACCCAAGTAGTGTTTGAGTAGAATCTTTCCCTCGCCATAAAATAGTCTTATGCTATATCTACCCTTCCTATATCCATGCTGGCGRCTACTCGGCATTGGATTTTTCCCAAGAGTCTATGCCCAAAACTAATGGTACATTAGACTCTCTCAGCCATAGCTTGTGCACACTTCTTCCAGCAACAAGGCATGTAGGTCCTTCAATCCTGCTACCAAAAATCTCCATTCATGGCTATCGTCGCTACSATTGGACTGTTGGGTTAGCTGTGGTATTTTTGGTACTGCAACGATTGGGGAGTAAATAGAAAGGTTATACACCCTACTATTATCGTCAATAACCAGAGAATCAATGCTATTATAGATAAAGGCATTTTGACATATTTAGAAYAGACTTACATGACGGAACATGAGACTGCACATTGTATTTTTAATTGAACATGAGACTGCACATTGTATTTTTAATTGTGCATCCAACAAAGCTAATGCAACCAAATAGTAACCAGACTCAATCTTTTATGCTATATACAGGAAATAGATCAATAGATAATAAGAATCCACACCACGAGAAAGCATACACAGATTTATCGAGCTAGCAGCTAGAGAAAATACAAAAACAAATCCAAAATCCTGGATTGTGCTTTATTCTATATGGAAAGACGGAATACAATGTTAGGGCTATCTCAGAGTGATATCAGTTTCAAATCTTCAGCTCTTGAAGATTTATGTATTGCAGTTCTTCCCTTTAGATTCAGGGTATGCCTCCCTTCCTCTGGGCGCCGATTGTCTTCCCACTTTAGCCTTTCAAGATTTATGTATTGCAGTTCTTCCCTTTAGATTCAGGGTATGCCTCCCTTCCTCTGGGGGTGATTGTCTTCCCACTTAAGCCTCCCTGCAGGTTTTTTTTACCTTGGATAAAAAAATCGTATATTCCATTCTGAAAGAAAATAAAATACATTCGCATTCCAAGACCATCCAAAAAGATTGGTCCTTTAAACTAAATCTCCAAAAATACCACAAAGGATATCCTAAATAAACCCTGCCTTGTTTTAAAAGCTCATACAGTTACATAAAAGAGTCTTTTATATAGTCATAAAGATTGGTCCTTTAAACTAAATCTCCAAAAATACCATGAAGGATATCCTAAATAAACCCTGCCTTGTTTTAAAAGCTCATACAACTACATAAAAGAGTCTTTTATATAATCATAGAAGTGTCTCAAAAGATTACAAAATAGTTGTTCCAAAAACAATCCCTGCTATAATGTTTTCAACACTGCATACATGCCAAAAACAGACTGGAAACAAGAATTCAAAGGATTAAGACCTTCAAAAATATCTACAGCTAAAGAAGAGTATTAAGTACATCATTTTATAATTTTATGCAAGATTTATGATGCTATCAATACAAAGTGGGTTTGGATGGAACATAGTATTAAGTTATTTGGAATTTTATGACACAATACAAGTTATATGACACGGTCGGACGCAACTCCTTTACTTCGTTGCTGATTAATGATTTTTTTGGCGCATTTAATTATCACCTTCCCATGCAGGTAGGAGTCTACATTCTTCATCTTGTTATTTAGTTTTTAGTTTTTGTTTTAGTTTATTTTAGTAACAAATTTAATTTTAGTTTTTCTTTTTCTTTTTGTTCTTCATGCATATCATTTGCATTTGGCTCTACTCTTATCACGGGAGCCTCACTCATCTACCATAACCTCTAATCATAACAGAGAACAGATATATAGAATGCTCAACTGAGTGCAGTTATAAGGAGGGTCTGATTATCAAAATTCATAAATACTCAATTTACTAATAAAACACAAATACCCACTTTCCCAAATTTTATATATTTTACAATCAATTTAATACTACAATAACCTAAAAACTACTCAAATACCCCTTTTCCCAAATTTTATATATTTTATGATTATTTTAATATTACTACCTAAACTACATGAATTATCTTCGTTCATATGATACTTTTCTTGTCATTGAGTTCATAAGTGTTTTATCTTTTTAATATAAACTTGCTAATAACAAAATGGTAAATGGTGATGAAATAGTGAGTCCTTCACCGGGTTTGGTGATGTGACCTTTTTCCTCAATAAAATTGTTAAAGCTAGATGTAAATTGATTTTTTTTGGTTTCTCTAAAATCACAACTAGAGCGTTGATTTGCCTAATCATAAACTTATCTTTTCAGTCTTTAATTGTAGATAATTTCATGCACAAAAGACTAAAACTAGTGTTGAATTATATATCAAGGATAATTTTGTACAATGGCAATTACCTCTGGAAGATAATTCCATGCACAAAAGCCTAAAACTAGTGTTGAATTACATATCAAGGATAATTATGTACATTGGCAATTACCTGGTCTTGAAATATTTAGGAAATTACACATTGTAGCCAGTTAATTGTAACAGACCTATTTTAAATTATATAGAAGAATGGGGTGTGAGCATTTAGGTGTTATAGACGTTCAAATTTTATTTCTCAATCGCAGGTAGGAAACGTCTTCATGTGGACAGAGATTGGTTGGTGTATTTATATGCAGAGAGATATTTATGATCAAAATATGTTCTATAAGAATGATAGAAATGAATCATAGGTCAAAAGATAAAACACTGAAAACATTTAAATGAATTAACAGCAGCGAGGTGGTTGATCATAAAGAATAATTTGAAAATCTTAGAAGTCACTGGCAGGAAAATGAGAGTTTAACAGAGTTCAAAGTGGACTGCAGTTCAAGCCATTCAAATTTGATATCTTGGTCTTAGAGCATATAATACGTGTAAATCGAGAATCATAATACATAATATATACGTGAGCCTGTGAAATAGTGTTTCCTAGGAAAACAAACGGGTAAAAATATGACACATTGGAATTTTTTATTTTTTTAGAAGTTATAGTTTTATCTCAATGATCGTCAAATAACTGCGCAGAGAGAGTTCCTTATCCCACAAACAAAGGATCTTATACACCAATTTGGTTTGTCGCTTGACCATAACTTTATTATTATTATTATTATTAATTATTTTTACGCTATTCATAAAGATTGTGGAACATTGTGGATAGAAAGTGGCTTCCTATGTATCGCTCGCTTTGCAGGCCTATACCTTATAATTTTCTATGTGTGCCTTATAATATTGTATCATATCTCTATTGCATATTGTATTATTTCTCTATTGCATATAAGAGCATAATCCCAAATAAAACTACAATAGAAATCCATTTGTTGCCTTCCAATGAACCATGGACTTTAGAATTAGAATAAAACAGACACGAAAATGCCTAATCTTGATGTGAAAGAAAACAGGAAGGGTTTGGTTTTGTTTTCTGATTTCAAGTACACCATAAGTCTTGACACGAATCTTCATACTATGATGGAAATTATAGCTAATATATCTGCAACATCTCGATGTAGGGGAATGCTACAAGGAAAATTCGTTACAAGTTTGGCGTACTCCAAATCCATATATCACATCTATTTATCTATCAAATAGATGTAGTCTCAATTTTGTGATTTCCGACCTCCACGAGGGGCCCACACAAGACCCTCACTATCTCGGCCTGACAGCTTACTTAAAATCAGAGGTTTTCTTGGGACGATGATTTAGTGTCAATAACTTGTAATATTGCCAGTGATTTTAATAAATGGGTCTTCTCAAATTTTCCTTATTTTCATAGATCAAATTTTCCAATTGCAAGAAGTTACCTGAACATTACATAACTCTTAGGCTTTCAAATTATTTGTGTTTTTAAAACTGGATTAAATGAAAAATATGAAATGTCTTAAATTTTTTAATATAAGAGGTTTATACTTCAATACTTTTCATGTTGTTAAAGTCAAATCCCAATTGAATTATTCCAAAGAGATCGAGCCTGTCTGGTATCATTGAAAAGGAAGTATATCGGTGTCGTGTCTAATTAAAGAAATCCATCCATAGAACATTTGTCTTTGGAATCACGCTCTTTTACATTTCTAATCCATCCATAGAACATTTGTCTTTGGAATCACGCTCTTTCCATTTCACATGTGTAAAAAAATGTTGTTCTTACTGCTAATTAATAAATCATGTGGTGATGGTCGTTCTCCCCTATTATTAAGTAAATCCTTTCCACACTATTGGAATTTATTTTTCCCAATGAGTCATTTTGACCTTTTTCTCATAAAACAACTTGTTCATCGCACTAAACATTTTATAATATATTAGTTTTATGCAAGTTTTAAGATGCTATCAATACAAATACAAAGTGGGTTTGGATGGAACATAGTATTAAGTTGTTTGGAATTTTATGAAAATACATGTTATATGACACGATTAATTATAAGATAGAATAGTTTGTGTTTTGTAAGTGTCATAAATTGAATGGAATGTATTTTCATATTTTATGTGTTATGTGTTTTATATAACAGAGAAGGAAATAGAAGATGGCACGGATGCAACTCCTTTAGTTCGCTGCTGATTAATGGTTTGTTTGGCATCTAGTTATCACCTTCCCATGCAGGTAGGGGTCTACATTCTTCATCTTCTTCTTTAGTTTTTATTTTCTGTTTTAGTTTATTTTAGTAACAAATTTAATTTTAGTTTTAGTTTTTCTTTTTATCTTCTTGCATTTCATTTGCATTTGGCTCTATTCGTATAGATGGACGCAACATCTTAGATAAAGGCTTCATTCATCTTCCATAACCTCTGATCATAACAAAGAGCGCATGTATAAAGTACTCGACTGAGTGCAGTTATAAAGAGTCTCTGATAATCAAAATTCATAGATACTCCATTTACTAATAAAACACAAATACCCCTTTTTCCCAAACTTTACATATTTTATAATTATTTTAATACTACTATAACCCAAAAACTACTCAAATTCCCCTTTTCCCCAATTTTATATATTTAATGATTATTTTAATACTACTTTAACTCAAAACTACATAATTTTCTTTATTCATATGACACTCTTCTCGTCATTGAGTTCATTAACTATTTTATCTTTTAATTTAAACTTACTAATAACAAAATGGTGACGAAATAGTGAGTCCTTCATCAGGTTTGTTCATGTGACCTCTTTCCTCAATTTTGATTGAGGAAGCTAGATGTAAATTGATTTTTTTTTGTTTCTCTAAAATCACAACTAGAGTGTTGGTTTTCCTAATCATAAGCTTATCTTTTTAGTCTCTAAGTGTAGATCATTTCGTGCACAAAAGCCTAAAACTAAAAAAAAGATGTTGTGAGTGTTGAATTACATATCAAAGATAATTTTGTACATTGGTGATTACCTGGTCCTGGAACACTCTTGAAATATTTAGGAAATTACACATAGTATCATGTTAATTGTAACATACCTACTTTAAATCATATAGAAGAGTAGGGTTTGAGCATTCACGCGTTATAGATGTTCAAATTTTATTGCTCAATCATAGGTAGGAGACGTCTTCATCTGGACAGAGATTGGTTGGTGTATTTATATACTGGACAAAGATTGGTTGGTGTATTTATATACAGAGAGATATTTATGATCAAAATATTTGCTATAAGAATGATAGAAATGAATCATAGGTCAACAGATGAAACACTGAAAACATTTAAATGAATTAACAGCAGCGAGGTGGTTGATCATAAAGAATAATTTGAAAATCTTAAAAGTCACTAGTAGGAAAATGACAGTTTAACAGAGTTCAAACTGGACTGCAGTTCAAGCCATTCAAATTTGATATCTTGGTCTTAGTGCATGGTCCATAAAAATTAGTGTAAATCGAGAATCAGAATATATACGTCAGCCTTTGAAATAGTGTTTCTTAGGAGAACAAACGAGTGTAAAAATATGACATGGTGGATTTCTTTTATTCTTTTTAGAAGTTATAGTTTTATTAGAATGATCGAACTCATGTGTTTCCTCCTAAGAGGTCACAAGTTCAAATCCAGAGGGGTAGGGTATGTATACCTCTGTAGGCAGTCAAATCGATGCACGGAGAGAGTCTCTTATCGCACAAATAAAAGATCTCATACACCAATTTGGTGTCTGGCTTGACCATGACCTTATTATTATTATTAATTATTTTTACCCTATTCACTAGAGACTGTGGAAGATTGTGCATAGAAAGTGGTGATGGTTTCCCGTGTATCGCTCGCTTTGCATGCCTATACCTTATAATTTTCTGTGTGTGCCCTATAATTTTCTATCATCTCTTTATTGCATATAGGAGCAGAATCCCCAATAAAACTACAATAGAAATCCATTTGTTGCCTTCCAATGAACTATGGACTTTAGAATTAGAATAAAACATACACGAAAATGCCTAATATTGATGTGAAAGAAAACAGGAAGGGTTTGGTTTTGTTTTTTTATTTCAAGTACACAAGAAGTCTCGACACGAATCTTCACACTATGACGGAAATTATAGATAAAATATCTGCGACATCTCGACGTAGGGGAATGTTACAAGGAAGGAAAATTCGTTAAAAGTTTAGAGTACTCCAAATCCATATATCACATCTATTTATAATAATAATAATTATCTATTTTCAAGGTTATGGCCAAGCCAGACACCAAATTGGTGTATGAGACCCCCTCTGTCCAGCTATTTGACTGGTAAAGTCGACGAAGGTATACATACCCTACCCCCTTTGGATTTGATCATAGCAATGGGTTGGTTGTCGATGTTAGCTTCCACTTCAACCATGTGGGATTGAAACTCAGCTTGCTTTTTATCCAGGGCTGCGTAGATCCTTGGTACATTTTTTCCCATGTATTCAACTGTATCAGCCTACTGTACATTATGAACAATCCTCACTTTTTCATCTCTATGAAGGAAATCTCTATACATGTGGTCTCCTTGATAAACCCAACATATCATAGGTTGTTGCATTGGTCTTTTCCCCATTGTTTCTATCATTCTAGGTTCCTTGGAAGCTAGTTGTCCCCCGAGAATTATTTATGAAAAATTGTGGCTTGGTCCCCTTCTTCCTCTTCTCTATCTTACCTTTCTTCTTGTCTTGCCAATCCTTTTGAAATGTTGGTCTTCCTCTATGTTGATCATAGAAATATTTTTCTCTACTTATTGTTTCATCCAATGTCTTGGGATCATCATATTGTGTCTTGTCATTGAAAATTGATGGCAACTCACTCGGGTACCTTTGAATCTTGAACTTCTCATCTTTGATGAATTCAACGTATTTCAACAAATCTAAAAATACTTTTTCATACTCATCCATGGTCATACTCCCAAGATTGAGTTCGAAGAAATCCTTCATCTTTGTATCATAGCAACCCTTGGTTAATTACTTATTTTGAAGACACCTCTTGAAGTCTCTCCAAGCAATCTTCTTCTCATCAATGTGTTGCACTTGCACAAATTGGTCCCACCACATTGATGTTTTCCCCTTGAGCTGATAGATTGCAGTTCTCCCTTCTTCCCGTGAGGAGTAATTATGTAACTAAAATTACATCCTCATGCCCAACAACTAGGTCTTTTCATCCTCATCCTTCTTATGCTCACCGTCAAAGGTAGGAGGCTTGATCTTATTCATTTCTCCTTATAGCCCATCTACCCCAGACCTCTTCTTATGCTTTTTGATATGGGATGGACTTGATATATTGTGTGATCTCCTAATTAAATTCCTTGGTGAATGATGATAATGCATATTAACACTTCTTGTTTCACTTCTTCTATCCTGAGACCGCTGACTCCTTGATTTTCTTGATTTTGTCTCCTTATCCATTTTCTTCTCTATTATGTGTTGAGCTTTGTAGCAACTTGATGTTGAAGCCATCTTGCTACTCCTTAGCTTTCATAACCCTATCGTTATCAGCTTTATAACTTTGTACATCCTTTCCCAGACTCTTTATAGTCTCCATCGAGTTCATTCTCTCCTCCTTTGCTTCTCCATTCCCATTTGAATTTGTCTCTGCATTACCCATGCTGACATACAACCCCCTGACTTCATATTCATGGTTGTAAGTCCTTTGCGAATCTTCCATGCCTCCAATAATTGTGATGGTATTTTTCTGATCTATTTTCCTTTAACTTTGTAAAATGTGCAGTCAACGGGATTTGTTAGACTAAATAATTTAACAAATTTATAAACATTATGCACCATTTTGCCTTGCAAATACACCAGAAATAGTCTTTCTATTTTCCTATGAGTTATACAGCTCAATTCACATTTCTGGGTGAATATTCGGACTCCTATGTCCAATACCTTTTGAGTGACTACTTTCTTGCTCAATTTTGAGTCTTGAGAAAAAAAATTGGTCATTTGAATATTACCCATTTACTCCTTCCACACACCCTTCAACCAGGTGAAATTTTTAGTTGTTCTTATGCACCCTTGCACCTGCACCTTTGGAAATTTGACAGGATCTCAATTGGATTCCTTCATGACCATATTTTGGACATTCTTTTTGAGTTTTTCCTTCATCTGAGATTTAGGCTACTAGATACAACCTGTTGAAGTTTCAGGCCAATTTATATTTTTAGCCTTGATTTCTACATGTACCTTCTATGTCCTCTTGTACAGTTTTAATTGCCTAGATTTTGAATCAGAGTCCATGGTTGTCTTTTATGGCTTGAGATATTTCTGTAGACTACTTTTGTGCCCCAATTCGACTCTGGAGTATAAATTTATGGCCCTCGGAAGTTAATTGGGTCTCAAAATTTACCTTGCATTCTCTGGCATGTAACTTCCTCATACTAGCTCCATTTGATGAACAATTTATACCATTAGAAATATCTCTCCAAGATTTATCATTTAAGCTACAACAACAAATGTATCTCAGTACACACTATTCTCGTGGTTTTCGTTTGCCTAAAAACGTTATTTAGGCCTCTGAAAATGGCCTGCAAAAGCATAACTTGGAAATCATTATAATTTTCCAGTAATTTTCATTAACTTTTGAGAAATTTATTTTAATACACATGAAGAGGATGCTGATGTGGAATCTCGGTCCACTTGTCACCTCGAGGTGGTGCCATGTCAGCCCTTGGACACCCTGGATTGCCTCTTCAACCTCTTACACCTTCTATCTTCCTCTTCCCCCTTCCTTTCCTCTATAGGTACACACATTATTTTATTTTCCGGCCCCACAGTCCTCAACAACCTATGTGGTGGATTCTCATTAGATCGTAGGGATGGGAGGGCCCCATCCCACACCCAGTCACCTTGGCATGTGAACCTGCACACTATTTAGATCCAATGGTTGATGATCGGAGAGGGTCGACAACGATCGATGATCATCGTTGCATCATAGACCCCCTGCCTTACTAACCGTTAAAAAAGGAGGGGCACCACAAAGGAAACCACCAGTTTTTTGGTTGATGATATGTTAGCCTATGGTTAATTGTACCCCCCCCCGTTTGGTGGTTTCCAAAACCACTAAGGGACCCATCGCCTCATTGTTTCACAAGTACAAATAAGGGTTCTGTATGGCGGGTGAGCTCCTGCGACCGCAACTCCACGCTGTCGTCCACATACCATCTAGTCACATGCCACCTCTTCCACTGTTTCCACTGTGTACCTACCACCATGGAATTACACTTCACCCCTTTGTCATGTCCGCTGACACATGGCCATGACATCATGTTGACGTCTTCATATAGAAAAATTAGTCAAAATTTTCCATTTTTTTCGATTTTCTCATTTTTGACAATGTTCCCATTGTTCCCAATTTCGCAATTATTTTATCAGGCCACCATTGAAGCTCTGCAACCAAGCTTTCTACGACCCAGTTTGGCCCAGAACACCTGAATTCGACCTTTGTAAACCAAATTTGACTCCTCATAGAATTCCCTAAAAATTCTACTGCGGAAATTGGGGCTTTTGCCCAATTTCTCTCAATTTCACCATGGCACTCTGTAAATTAAAAATCCGACCATCTACAGGCTCGATTTTACCCAATTAGAAACCGAAATTGATTATTTTAGACTTATGGGCACAATTCTCCCCAATTTCTCGTTAAATTCCCTCAATTTCACTACAATAATTTTATCATACATGTTGTAGACATCCTTTGCAAATTAAATTTCTATGAATTCCTACTTTGGCACTTTGCTAACTCGGCCCATACAGGCTCAGTGTCGAAATTGGAGCTCTGATACCACATTGTAGCATCCCCAACCCCAAGCTAGGCCATGCCACATGAAAATTCCAACTCTAATACCATTTAATTTACTGATAATGATCTGCATAAGAATAAAATTATGCAAACTAACAGCAAATATATACATGCAACATATACAGGAAAAACCCATAACAAACATACGTAAATAATGACACAAAATTTATAATAACACATAAGAGGCACTTATATTATGAATAAGCCCCCAATTGCTTGCAGACCTTGGACTTTCCTCCTATCCATAGACTCTGTTGTTCATAAAATCTCAACATTAGGTCACCCCCGAGATGGGACTAAAAATACACCAGGGAAATGGAATCCTAAGCAAGGCCAAGGTCCATCAACAATAGAAAATCTCATAATAAGGTGCCAACTCTAGCATAAAGACTCCAACCTCTCATTTCCCACATTCCTATCCCACCCCGGGAAGTGTTCCCCTTCTCTTCTCAACAGTCCTTCGGATACCCCACTTCCCTTCCCGGGCTTTAACAACATGCCCGACATGAAGTCTCAAAGCCCTGTAGCTGTAACTTGGAAACTTGGGAAAACAATTCCTGGTAGTTTTCTCACCTGGAGAGAATGCTCACGGGCCTAACAACCCGCTTATTCAATACCACACGGGCCTGGCAACCCGCATATTCAGCCCAAAATACAAAGGTTGTTGGTTGAAATAGCTCTAAATGTTTCCCACTACGAGCATGGATAACAGATGCGGAGTGGTACCGATGGTAAAGGAGAATAATGAGTGAATGATGGAAAATGAAACAAAATTCTCAAATATATGTGCATGTTTCCAACTTGACACTTGTCATGTTGGGAACTACCTTCGGCCCACTTTCCCACCCACTTGGTTGATACGTTCACCCTCATTAGGAACTTAGGATATATATATTTCTATCCATAAATCAGACTTTAGAATTTTTAGGAATATTAATATAATATTCATTTGGGCTTAAGCCCCTTAGCTTAGCGCATTTCATAGACTCTTATCTCCCCTTTCTCTTTCTAGTGGAGTTCATCCCCCCATACTCTTTTGTCTGGTTGGTCTGCAACAGTGATTCATTTTTCATTAATATCTTAGTGTGATTACATTTTACAAATATAGGTTCACTGGCCTTTTAGCATCCAAGCTCTCCATCCTAATAATGACACAGGAACTCTGGCCTCAAAACATATATACAAAGGCTCTGTGGCCTCAAAATGTCCTGGCTCACCAACATATATGTACATTTACATTTACAATTACAATAGAGGTTTGGCCTAGGGGTATTACAATCATATTCATTTTCTTCTTTGGTGTTTATCCTCTGTATATCCAAAAATACCAAGAGACTAATAGTGTGTAGAGGGCCTGTTAATTTAGATACTACAAAGGATATGAGGTCACTAACTAGTTTAGACCAATATGTTTTTAGGTGTTGAACTGAATTTCCATCCTTTGCATATTATCTTAGTCTAGTATGAAATTTCATTCTATACATCCATACTTTTAATAGGCACAAAAATTTAGGTTTATGTGTCCTCTGGATCCTTATATTGAAACATTTGTTATCTACATTCTCTCCATGCGTGAATCATTATATTGAAATGTTTTATCTATTTATATTACTTTGTTGGATCGTTATATTGAAACCTTGTAATATTCATTGTCTCCGTCGTTGGATCATTATATTGAAATGTTGTAATTATTTAGATTACATTGCTAGAATAGAATAAAAAAATCACTAGGCTCGACTTTGTCTCCGACCATATCTGCAACTATGGTTACAATACAACAATAGTGTCTTCCAACCTCATTCATGTAGATTAAAACATCATCAAATGGTTTAATTTTTAAAAAGAAATTACATCTTTCACATGTAAGTAGTTGGGTCGTGTGTTGTTAATTGAGATAGGGTGCCAGTGTGCTATTGGCCCATATTCAAATTTCAAAAAGCACATATTCATCTTAAAACAATGTTTTGTTCATTTTCTCTAATCCTCATGTTGATGTTAACATATAATAATACATTGGGTATATAGCTCCCTATATAATAAAAAAAGTGACCACATTAATAACTTTTTATGCTTTTTTTTAAGTTGTTAATCTTGATGTAATTAAAATTCAAACTACATTGTATCCACAACATGAGGAATGCAAAGGTTAGGTTGTAAGTTTGGTGACCATTTATCTTAAGGACCAAAGAGTGGACATTATTATGCAAAATATTTGGTCTTAACAATAAAATGTTGGGTAATGATTCTATGTACAGTATCACAATAAAACAACTCTATCATAGTGTTGTATGGTGAATGAGACATTGGTTAGTATGTTGAAATGTTAACATAATTGAAATTCTAAAAGATAAGGAAGGAATCCTAAGTAGAAATTTTGATGTCACCTATAGTCACATTAAAATCAATTTTAAAATCATATGATCATAAACATCTAAGAATAATTTATTCATATAAACCATGATTTGCTTCATTTAATTTTAGACAAAAACATGACCAAGTATTTAAAATGAAATTTGGTCATGTAATTTTCTCAATGCAAAATAAGTTTGAATTTGAATAATGCTAGTTTTTGGCTTTATAAACCACGATTTGCTTTAGACAAAAAACATGACCAAGTATTTAAAATAACATTTGGTCATATAATTTTCTCAATGCAAAGTAATTTGAATTTGGACAATGCTAGTTTTTGGCTTTGTTTGAGAGTTTTTTTAAAATGGAATCTTTTCAAACCATGCAAACACTTTATAAACAAAATACATTGCATGTAAGTAATTCAACTTATTTAAATAATATTAAATGAATATCGAAGCTCATTCTTATTTATTAAAGTTGTAGATAGATTAAATTAAATGGTTGAGCAATGTTTTTTCTTTGTCATTTAGTTTTTAAGAGATTGTAGTAAACATGTCATGCCCCATATTATTATTAAATAGTAACAATAAAGGAATATAATAATCCTACTAAAATGTTCATAATAAATACTTATATGAATAAATAATAATAAATAAGTATATAATAATTATCCAAAAGGGGTTTTAATAAGTATTTAGTATGGGTACTTGGGTAATTAAAGAAAATGGTAAAATAAGTAACATAAATTGGGAAGAAACCTAAAATATAATAAACAAGTAAACAAAGGATCCTAGGAATCCAGTTCTTTACCACGGATGGACTCTATAAAAAGAGGAAAATAATGAGAAAAGGACATCTATTTTTGCACTTCTCTCTTTTAGTTGAATAGTAGAGAGGAAAAGGATAAGGAATCGCTTGCATGGTAGTACATTGAGGGCTCGGGGTGAACTACTACTAAAGATTTAAGATTTAAGTAGCATGATTTACGATTTGGAGGAGAGTTGTTCCCCACTTCATGTTGTGGTTTCTCAAATAGAAGATCAAGGTATTGCTACACTTGTGAGATCACTAGATTGAAAGTACATGGTTTCCATGTAAGTTATCACCTCATATGCCTAGCCAACTATGAAATATTAAATCAAAAATATCTATTTTATTGAATATTGTTTGTTATTGTGGTGTTTACCTATTCATTAGATTTTTAAGTGTAGAGATCTGACAAAACAAGTCATGGCAATAATAAAAGGACTTGGTTTGAAATAATATTAATGAAGGATTTTAAAATCATTAGTGAAGCTTGTGGACTAGTTACCTTTTAATGATTAATATTTATGACTTTTCCATGAGTATCATTTATGCTACCAAATAACCTTTTAACCAAGAGGTCATGAGTGGTGATACATATTTCACCTAATGACCTTTTAATGAGTATCATTTATGCTGCAAATAATTCTTTAACCAAGAGGTCATTAGTGGTGATACATATTTCAACAAATTCACCGAAGATGTGCATTGTGCACTTAACCCTACCCATTTTTTGTCAACCCGACAAACCACTATATACCAATTGAAATTTAGATAATATGCTAGAATGGATCAAGAGGAAAGAAGGCTAATAAAGTCGTAAGCAATCTCACCTTCTATATATCGAAAAGTTTGATAAGAAAAATAAACAAATTTCAAAATCATTTCAACGAAACATGTAGTGGAAAAGATTGGTCGTTCAAACAAAGAGTTAATGAACTTTAAAGAAGTCCAACATCTCACAAGCTTTAGTGGAACAATATAAACTAAGATTTCATGCCTAAGAACACTATAGATAGATTACCACATTTCAATTCTTAAAAAACTATAGAGATAGGATGAAGGAAGGTGTGCAATTTGTAAAGACATAATGTCATCCAAACTATTGGAATCATTAAAAGTTCAAGAATTTATTGAAACACTCAGTTGTGGTATATGATAAATTTTTTAGTTTAAATGACTTCTCTAGTTACTTGGTGAAAAATCAAGCAATCTAATATTAATGATTATTTTATTGAATATAAAAATAAAAATTATGCTAAAACTACCTAATATCTTTTAATTAAAAAATTAAAGTTTAAAAACT
>JASDQU010107861.1:81609-91827 GCA_032191745.1 Picea mariana
AATTCTATGTGAACTGATCCGGGAATCACAAACCCAAACATCCGACGATAATGTTTTTGATATTCTTCCAAATGGCAGTCCACTCGATCAAGTGATCTGTCAAGCAGCTATGGTATGGGGATATTTTCTCTTTATTCATATAGATTAAAAATTAGATTACCCAGTGAATTTTATCCGTAGGAATTTTATTATTTTTAGTAATTTGATTTGATTGTTGTGGGATTCATTTTCGGATCTATGATCTCTACAACAACGTGCTAACCGTAGGATTGGACTCGGGTATGGAATTCATGGCACAAAGAAGAGGAATGATGGGATCCAGGATATAGGTACCCACCATTTTTGTTTTCATTATAGTTTATCTTCAGAAAAAAAATCCAGATAAACCTTGAACATTAAATAGTTTAAAACAAAATGTCAAATACAAAGTAGTCCTATACGGTAAGAATAGATACAGAAATTGGGGTCCAAAACAATATTTCCATTGATTTTCCAGAACTTTACATCAGGAATTACGAGGACGATACCACCAACCTATAACATAAGGTTTCTTTATCAAGTACAGGACATCAACCCTCTATGGATTCCTTGGTTCACTAACAAGTGATCAACCCTCCACCACGGAATACGTGGCTCACTACGTTGGACTTTTAGGATGGAACACCATAGAAAATATCTTGGAATCTACTCAGCATTACCCAAGTAGTGTTTGAGTAGAATCTTTCCCTCGCCATAAAATAGTCTTATGCTATATCTACCCTTCCTATATCCATGCTGGCAGCTACTCGGCATTGGATTTTTCCCAAGAGTCTATGCCCAAAACTAATGGTACATTAGACTCTCTCAGCCATAGCTTGTGCACACTTCTTCCGGCAACAAGGCATGTAGGTCCTTCAATCCTGCTACCAAAAATCTCCAGTCATGGCTATCGCCGCTACCATTGGACTGTTGGGTTAGCTGTGGTATTTTTGGTACTGCAACGATTGGGGAGTAAATAGAAAGGTTATACACCCTACTGTTATCGTCAATAACCATAGAATCAATGCTATTATAGATAAAGGCATTTTGACATATTTAGAATAGACTTACATGACAGAACATGAGACTGCACATTGTATTTTTAATTGTGCATCCAACAAAGCTAATGCAACTAAATAATAACCAGACTCAATCTTTTATGCTATAAATAGGAAATAGATCAATAGATAATAAGAATCCACACCACGAGAAAGCATACACAGATTTATCGAGCTAGCAGCTAGAGAAAAAACAAAAACAAATCCAAAATCCTGGATTGTGCTTTATTCTATATGGAAAGACGGGAATACAATGTTAGGGCTATCTCAGAGTGATATCAGTTTCAAATCTTCAGCTCTTGAAGATTTATGTATTGCAGTTCTTCCCTTTAGATTCAGGGTATACCTCCCTTCCTCCGGGCGTCGATTGTCTTCCCACTTTAGCCTTTCAAGATTTATGTATTGCAGTTCTTCCCTTTAGATTCAGGGTATGCCTCCCTTCCTCTGGGCGCCGATTGTCTTCCACTTTAGCCTTTCAAGATTTATGTATTGCAGTTCTTCCCTTTAGATTCAGGGTATGCCTCCCTTCCTCTCGGGGCGATTGTCTTCCCACTTAAGCCTCCCTGCAGGTTTTTTTTTACCTTGGATAAAAAAATCGTATATTTCATTCTAAAAGAAAATAAAATGCATTCGCATTCCAAGACCATCCAAAAAGATAGGTCCTTTAAACTAAATCTCCAAAAATACCATAAAGGATATCCTAAATAAACCCTGCCTTGTTTTAAAAGCTCATACAGCTACATAAAAGAGTCTTTTATATAGTCATAGAAGTGTCTCAAAAGATTACAAAAAAGTTGTTCCAAAAACAATCCCTGCTATAATGTTTTCAACACTACATACATGCCAAAAACAGACTGGAAACAAGAATTCACGGGATTAAGACCTTCAAAAATATCTGCAGCTAAAGAAGAGTATTAAGTACATTATGAACCAAGCAAAGTGGTGATGCATAATCAATACACTGACTTGATGTGTTCAAACACATGTCCATCCTTTGATTCCAGCGCTGACCAAACTTCAGCCTCAAGCTGTAAACCTTCTTTGGAAAATGTATCAGCATTAGCATTAAGGTCTCTGTAAAAATTAGAAAAGGAGATGAATTAAAAACTAATTTCATTTTCTTTATCTCTTAAAATAAATGAAAGGAAACGGAATTAAAAACTAATTCCATTTTCTTTATCTCCTAAAAATAATAATACTCAAGGAAATTTTTTCCATTCCGAATTCCCTCATCCAATTTATGAGCACCATTGAGCCACCAAATATTTGAAGTTTGGATACCTCTTTCTTAGTGGATAGGACTAAAAACTGTTTCAAAACTAGAAAATTTGAGAAATTTTTGACATTTTTCCTGACTAGATTTAGTGGCAATAACTTGTAATACTTCTAATGATTTTAATAAATGGGTTTTCTCAAATTTTCCTTATTTTCACAGATCAATTGCAAGAAGTTACCTGAACATTACATAACATAACTCTTAGGATTTCAAATTATTTGTATTTTTTAAAATGAATTAAATGAAAAAACTAAAAAAATTTAAAATTTTTTGGCATTTTCCTGACTCGATTTAGTGGCAATAACTTGTAATATTTCCAGTGATTTTAATAAATGGGTCTTCTCACATTTTTCTTATTTTCACAGAGCAATTGCAAGAAGTTACCTGAACATGACATAACTCTTAGGCTTTCAAATTGTTTGTATTTTTTTAAATAAATTAAATGAAAAATATGAAATCTCTTAAATTTTTTAATCTAGGAAGTTTATACTCCAATACTTCTCATGTTGTTAAAGTTAAATCCAAATTGAATTATTTCACAAAGAGATCGAGCCTATCCGGTATCATTGAAAAGGAAGTATATTGGTATTGTGTCTAATTAAGGAAATCCATTCATAGAACATTTGTCTTTGGAATCACGCTCTTTTGCATTTCTGATCCATCCATAAAACATTTGTCTATGAAATCACACTCTTTTACATTTCATATGTGTAAGAAAATATTGTTCTTACTGCTAATTAATTAATCATGACATTTCTTTCCATTTTATGTGTAAGAAAATATTGTTCTTACTGCTAATTAATTAATTATGTGGTAATGGTCGTCCTCCCCTATTATTAAGTAAATCCGTTCCCCACTATTGGAATTTATTTTTCTCAACGTGTCATTTTGACCTTTTTATCCCAAAACAACTTGTTCATCGCACTAAACATTTTATAATATATTAGTTTTATGTAAGGTTTATAATGCTATCAATACAAAGTGGGTTTAGTAAATCCTTTCCCCACTATTGGAATTTATTTTTCTCAACGTGTCATTTTGACCTTTTTATCCCCAAACAACTTGTTCATCGCACTAAACATTTTATAATATATTAGTTTTATGCAAGGTTTATGATGCTATCAATACAAAGTGGGTTTGGATGGAACATAAGTATTAAGTTGTTTGGAATTTTATGACAATACAAGTTATATGACACGGTCGGACACAACTCCTTTACTTCGTTGCTGATTAATGATTTTCTTGGTATTTAATTATCACCTTCCCATGCAGGTACGAGTATACATTCTTCATCTTGTTATTTAGTTTTTAGTTTTTGTTTTAGTTTATTTTAGTAACAAATTTAATTTTAGTTTTTCTTTTTCTTTTTGTTCTTTATACATATCATTTGTATTTGGTTCTACTTTTATCAAGGGACACAATATCCTGGATGAAGGCTTCACTCATCTACCATAACCTTTGATCATAACAGAGAACATATATATAGAATGCTCAACTGAGTGCACTTATAAGGAGAGTCTGATTATCAAAATTCATAAATACTCCATTTACTAATAAAACACAAATACCCATTTTCCCAAATTTTATATATTTTATAATTAATTTAATACTACTATAACCTAAAAACTACTCAAATACCCCTTTTCCCAAATTTTATATATTTTATGATTATTTTAATATTACTACCTAAAACTACATGAATTTTCTTTGTTCATATGATACTTTTCTTGTCATTGAGTTCATCAAGTGTTTTATCTTTTTAATATAAACTTGCTAATAACAAAATGGTAAATGGTGATGAAATAGTGAGTCCTTCACCAGGTTTGGTGATGTGACCTTTTTCCTCAATCAAATTGTTAAAGCTAGATGTAAATTAATTTTTTTTGGTTTCTCTAAAATCACAACTAGAGTGTTGGTTTGCCTAATTATAAACTTATCTTTTCAGTCTTTAACTGTAGATAATTTTATGCACAAAAGACTAAAACTAGTGTGGAATTACATATCAAGGATAATTTTGTACAATGGCAATTACCTGGTCTTGGAAGATAATTTCATGCACAAAAGACTAAAACTAGTGTGGAATTACATATCAAGGATAATTTTGTACAATGGCAATTACCTGGTCTTGGAAGATAATTTCATGCACAAAAGCCTAAAACTAGTGTTGAATTACATATCAAGGATAATTCTGTACATTGGCAATTACCTGGTCTTGAAATATTTAGGAAATTACACATAGTATTCGGTTAATTGTAACAGACCCATTTTGAATTATATAGAAGAATGGGGTGTGAGCATTTAGGTGTTATAGATGTTCAAATTTTATTGCTCAATCGTAGGTATGAAATGTCTTCATTTGGACAGAGATTGGTTGGTGTATTTATATACAGAGAGATATTTATGATCAAAATATTTTCTATAAGAATGATAGAAATGAATCATAGATCAACAGATAAAACACTGAAAACATTTAAATGATGATCATAAAGAATAATTTGAAAATCTTAGAAGTCACTAGCAGGAAAATGACAGTTTAACAGAGTTCAAAGTGGACTGCAGTTCAAGCCGTTCAAATTTGATATCTTGGTCTTAGAGCATATAATACATGTAAATCGAGTATCAGAATACAGAATATATACGTGAGCCTGTGAAATAGTGTTTCCTAGGAGAACAAACGGGTAAAAATATGACACACTAGAATTTTTTATTTTTTTAGAAGTTATAGTTTTATCCCAATGATCGTCAAATAACTGCGCAGAGACAGTTCCTTATCCCTATACCTTATAATTTTCTGTGTGTGCCTTATAATATTGTATCATCTCTCTATTGCATATTGTATCATTTCTCTATTGCATATAGGAGTAGAATCCCAAATAAAACTACAATAGAAATCCATTTGTTGCCTTCCAATGAACCATGCACTTTACAATTAGAATAAAACAGACACGAAAATGCCTTATCTTGATGTGAAAGAAAACAGGAAGGGTTTGGTTTTGTTTTCTGATTTCAAGTACACGAGAAGTCTTGACACGAATCTTCATACTATGACGGAAATTATAGCTAATATCTCTGCAACATCTCGGCATAGGGGAATGTTACAAGGAAAATTCGTTACAAGTTTAGCGTACTCCAAATCCATATATCACAGCTATTTATCTATCGAATAGATAAGTCTCAATTTTGTGATTTCCGACCTCCACGAGGGGCCCACACAAGACCCTCACTATCTCGGCCTAATAGCTTACTTAAAATTAGAGGTTTTCTTGGGACGATGATTTAGTGTCAATAACTTGTAATATTGCCAGTGATTTTAATAAATGGGTCTTCTCAAATTTTCATTATTTTTATAGATCAAATTTTCCTTAGTTTCACAGATCAATTGCAAGAAATTACCTGTTACCTAAACCTTACATAACTCTTAGGCTTTCAAATCATTTGTGTTTTTAAAACTGGATTAAATGAAAAATATGAAATGTCTTAAATTTTTTAATTTAAGAGGTTTATACTTCAATACTTTTCATGTTGTTAAAGTAAAATCCCAATTGAATTATTCCAGAGAGCTCGAGCCTATCCAATATCATTGAAAAGGAAGTATATCGGTGTCGTGTCTAATTAAGGAAATCCATTCATAGAACATTTGTCTTTGGAATCACGCTCTTTTACATTTCTAATCCATCCATAGAACATTTGTCTTTGGAATCACGCTCTTTCCATTTCACATGTGTAAGAAAATGTTGTTCTTACTACTAATTAATAAATCATGTGGTGATGGTCGTTCTCCCCTATTATTAAGTAAATCCTTTCCACACTATTAGAATTTATTTTTACCAATGAGTCATTTTGACATTTTTCTCATAAAACAACTTGTTCATCGCACTAAACATTTTATAATATATTAGTTTTATGTAAGTTTTAAGATGCTATCAATACAAATACAAAGTGGGTTTGGATGGAACATAGTATTAAGTTGTTTGGAATTTTATGAAAATACAAGTTATATGACACGGTTAATTATATGATAGAATAGTTTGTGTTTTGTAAGTGTCATAAATTGAATGGAATGTATTTTCATATATTTTTTGTGTTATGTGTTTTATATAACAGAGAAGGAAATAGAAGATGGCACGGATGCAACTCTTTTAGTTCGCTGTTGATTAATGGTTTGTTTGGCATTTAGTTATCACCTTCCCATGCAGGTAGGGGTTTACATTCTTCATCTTGTTCTTTAGTTTTTATTTTCTGTTTTAGTTTATTTTAGTAACAAATTTAATTTTAGTTTTAGTTTTTCTTTTTATCTTTTTGCATTTCATTTGCATTTGGTTCTATTTGTATAACGGGACACAACATCTTAGATGAAGGCTTCATTCATCTGCCATAACCTCTGATCATAACAGAGAGCGCATGTATAAAGTACTCGACTGAGTGCAGTTATAAAGAGTCTCTGATAATCAAAATTCATAGATACTCCATTTACTAATAAAACACAAATACCCCTTTTTCCCAAACTTTACATATTTTATAATTATTTTAATACTACTATAACCCAAAAACTACTCAAATACCCCTTTTCCCAAATTTTATATATTTTATGATTATTTTAATACTACTTTAAGTCAAAACTACATAATTTTCTTTATTAATATGATACTTTTCTTGTCATTGAGTTCATTAACTGTTTTATCTTTTAATATAAACTTACTAATAACAAAATGGTGATGAAATAGTGAGTCCTTCATCAGGTTTGGTCATGTGACCTTTTTCCTCAATTTGATTGAGGAAGCTAGATGTAAATTGATTTTTTTTTTGTTTCTCTAAAATCACAACTAGAGTGTTCGTTTGCCTAATCATAAACTTATCTTTTTAGTCTCTAAGTGTAGATAATTTCGTGCACAAAAACCTAAAACTAGAAAAAAAGATGTTGTGAGTGTTGAATTACATATCAAGGATAATTGTGTACATTGGTGATTACCTGGTCCTGGAACACTCTTGAAATATTTAGGAAATTACACATAGTATCATGTTAATTGTAATAGACCTATTTTAAATTATATAGAAGAATAGGGTTTGAGCATTCAGGTGTTATAAACGTTAGTATCATGTTAATTTTAACAGACCTATTTTAAATTATATAGAAGAATAGGGTTTGAGCATTCAGGTGTTATAGACGTTCAAATTTTATTGTTCAATCATAGGTAGGAAACGTCTTCATCTGGACAGAGATTGGTTGGTGTATTTATATACAGAGAGTTATTTATGATCAAAATATTTGCTATAAGAATGATAGAAATGAATCATAGGTCAACATATAAAACACTGAAAACATTTAAATGAATTAACAACAGCGAGGTGGTTGATCATAAAGAATAATTTGAAAATCTTAAAAGTCACTGGCAAGAAAATGACAGTTTAACAGAGTTCAAACTGGATTGCAGTTCAAGCCGTTCAAATTTGATATCTTGGTCTTAGTGCATGGTCCATAAAAATTAGTGTAAATCGAGAATCAGAATATATATGTCAGCCTGTGAAATAGTGTTTCTTAGGAGAACAAACGGGTGTAAAAATATGACATGGTGGATTTTTTTAATTCTTTTTAGAAGTTATAGTTTTATCAGAATGATCGAACTCATGTGTTTCCTCCTAAGAGGTCACAGGTTCAAATACAGAGGGGTAGGGTATGTATACCTCTGTAGACAGTCAAATCATTGCACGGAGAGAGTCTCTTATCGCACAAATAAAAGATCTCATACACCAATTTGGTGTTTGGCTTGACCATAACCTTATTATTATTATTAATTATTTTTACCCTATTCACTAGAGATTGTGGAACATTGTGCATAAAAAGTGGTGATGGTTTCCCGTGTATTGCTCGCTTTGCACGCCTATACCTTATAATTTTCTGTGTGTGCCCTATAATTTTGTATCATCTCTTTATTGCATATAGGAGCAGAATCCCCAATAAAACTACAATAGAAATCCATTTGTTGCCTTCCAATGAACCATGGACTTTAGAATTAGAATAAAACATACACAAAAATGCCTAATCTCTATGTGAAAGAAAACAGGAAGGGCTTGGTTTTGTTTTTTGATTTCAAGTACACAAGAAGTCTTGACACGAATCTTCATACTATGAAGGAAATTATAGCTAATATCTCTGCGACATCTCCACGTAGGGGAATGTGAAAAGGAAGGAAAATTCGTTAAAAATTTAGAGTACTCCAAATCCATATATCATAGCTATTTATAATAATAATAATAATAATAATCTATTTTTAAGGTTATGGCCAAGTCAGACACCAAATTGGTGTATGAGACCCCCTCTGTCTAGCGATTTGACTGGTAAAGTCTACGAAGGTATACATACCCTACCCCCTCTGGATTTGAACTTACAACCTCTTAAGAAGAAACACATGTTCTTAACCATTAGGCCCACTCAGAATCTATCGAATAGATGTAGTCTCAATTTTGTGACTTTCGACCTCCACAAAGGGCCCACACAAGACCCTCACTATCTCCGCCTGATAGCTTACTTAAAATCAGAGGTTTTCTAAAGTCAATGTTACACAACATCTTGAGCCACACATATTAGATTGAGGATAACATCTGCAATGCCCATAGGTAAAATGTGAGTTGTGTTCGACTTTTGGATCACCCAATCAACAGTGTTACTACTACATGAGCGGGATGATGACATCTATAGAAACCAAGCCACAAAAGTTAGAATAGGTTTCAAGCCACCTCAGTGTGCCACACGCCACCTAATAAGATTAAAATGATTAACAAAAAAAAATTATACTCTCAAGATAGTAAATGAATATTTGTTTGTATCTTTTATATTCTAGTTTATTTGTTTAGTATCTCATGAATATTTGTTTGTATCTTTTATATTCTAGTTTATTTGTTTAGTATCTCCTCTAAGTTTATTATTAGGGGATTTTCACCTAAACTATCTATACAAAGTTATTAAAAGAACAATTTGAAAACTTTATAAGAAGAATTTTTTAACTCGGTAACCCTTCACAGTTATAACTATTATTCTATAACTTCTATAAAAATTGAATACTAACTCTTATAACCACTAAGATAGATACTATCAATCCTTAACCCCCATAATCTAAATTCATATTCTCTATAACCCATTTAATCCCTAACCCCAATCCCCCTAGCCCATATGTCCCCTATGTTATCACTCTGTAATTCCCAAAGGTTGTTAAGGGCAGAAGAAATTAGCAGAGGTAACTTACCAAAACTGCTTTCAAAACTGGGATCTCGCCCTGCCAGTTTCAGAGAGGGATCTCTCTGTAGGATTTAGATCTGTTGAGTTTTAAGATATTAGGCTAGTTAAATGAAACTGGGTTTGTTTGTTTTGTTTATAAAGGTGGCTGAAAATATTCCTTTACACATCCATTGGGCTATGGGGTCTATGTTAAGGATTGAGATCAGATACAGATTTTATTATGTTTCTTCATAGGGAAAGATAATGAGAATGTTGGATATTTTAGATTTAAAGTGATGGAAAGACAGAAACAGGTGAGATAGTCAATCAAAATAAAGAATCATTTAAGAGTTTCTTTATTATAATATCAGAAGAACATTTAAATCGCTAAAAGCCAGAAACAAAGTGTCGAAACAAATTATGTCCTTTAACTTCTTTTACATGATTAGATTAGAAAACAAAATGATAACAGAATAGGATAAACATTAATAGAGAATAAAACACATCACCAACATCAACACGCAGGAATCCTATGAATCGCCATTTTATTATTGGTAGATCTCTTCAAAAAGATTACAGAGCTAGCTCGCTTGGGCGCAAAGATCAACCCTCAATACTTCGAAGTCTGAAGTATTTATAGAAAAATTACATCT
>JASDQU010107862.1:0-14266 GCA_032191745.1 Picea mariana
TAAATGTACCACAATATCATAAGTACCACAGTATCATAATTCTATCTATCAAACAAAAAGGGAAACTGCTGGCGCATATCATATGCGTCCTCCCAGGTCGCCGAGTGCGGACTATAATTGTCCCACTGGACCTTGACCTGATCTACCATTCAACGTCGTAACTGTCGAACGTGATGATCTAAAATGCGGACTGGCTCATCCGTGAGCGCTCCCTTATCCGATACCTGCAAGGAACTCATGTCAATCACGTGTGTAGGATCACTAATATAATGTCTCAAAAATGATACATGAAAAACATCGTGCATACTCCTCAAAGAATCAGGCAAGGCTAGTCGATAGGCCATGGGCCTCTTTCTCTCCACAATCTCGAAAGGTCCCACGAACCTAGGAGAGATTTTAGCTCCCTTTCCAAACTTGATCGAACTTTTATGCGGTTTAACCCGCAAGAAGACTCGATCGCCGACCTCGTAACTACGGTCGACTCGGTGCGCATCAGCATAACTCTTCTGTCGATCCTGTGCTTCTTTTATCCTTTGTATTATGGTTTGCATTTTNTAACTGTCAAACGCGATGATCTAAAATGCGGACTGGCTCAGCCGTGAGCGCTCCCTCGTCCGATACATGCAAGGAACTCACGTCAATCACGTGTGTAGGATCACTGACATAATGTATCAAACAGATACATGAAAAACATCATGCATACGCCTCAAGAATCAGGCAAGGCTAGTCGATAGGCCACGGGCCTCCTTCTCTCCACAATCTCGAAAGGTCCCATGAACCTAAGAGAGAGTTTAGCTCCCTTTCCAAACTTGATCGAACTCTTAAGCGGTTTAACCCGTAAGAAGACTCAATCGCTGACCTCGTAATTATGGTCGACTCGGTGCGCATCGGCATAACTCTTCTGTCGATCTTGCGCTTCCTTTATCCTTTGTATTATGGTTTGCATCTACTCTTCCATTCTTGGATCGCTTCTGTTCCCACCAGGACCCTATCCTCAAGCCGATCCCAACTCAAGGGAATCTGACACGGTCGCCCATAAAGAAACTCAAAGGGCGCCATCTTAATGGTGCTCTATAACTGTTGTTATAAGCGAACTCTACTAGAGGCAAGATTTCCTCCCAATGTTTTTGCTGGTCCATGACGTACATGCGCAACATGTCATCCAAGGTTTGGTTCATTCGTTCTGTCTATCTGTCAGTCTCTGGGTGATATGCAGTACTAAAATTAAGTTGAGTTCCCAAGGCCTCTTGGAAACTCATCCAAATCGTCCAGTAAACACCGATCCTTGATCGGATATAACCCTCTTAGGCACACCATGTAGCCTTACAATCTCACTGAAGAAAACTCTCTCTATGTCAGGTGCCTGATACGTCGTATGCACCGAAAAGAGTGAGCACTCTTTGTCAGAGTTTCAACTACTACAAACATCGAGTCATGTCTCCTTGCCATCGGTGGCAATCCGACAATAAAATCCATCGAAATGACTTCCCATTTCGACTCTGGAATGGCATGCGGTTGTAGTAATCCTTTCGGGTGTCTATGTTCAGCCTTTACCTGCTGACACTCGAGACATCTAGCCACAAGGTTGACTATGTCGGCCTTCATTCCCTTCTAGAAGAACAAGGGCTTAAGGTCTGCCCTCATCTTTGTGACTCCTGGTTGAGCCATGTAAACGGCTCTATGAGCCTCACTCAGGATCAACATCCTCAACTCGTCATTTGGCGGTACGTAAATACAACCTTTAAACCTCAATAACCCATCACTGTCAAAAGTAAATCCCTTATATCGTGGTACCATCATAGTGTTTTTTCCGAGGAATTCCTTGACTTCTTTGTACTAGTCATCATCACGCTGTAAAGTGAGGATCTTCTCACATAGATTTGTTTGAAGAGGCAGCACCAAAAAGATGCGTGGCCTTCGACTCAAGGCATCTGCCACTCGGTTCACTGTCCCCTTTATGTATGTAATCTCGAAGTCGTACTCGCTAAGCAATTCAGACCAACGTCGTTTTCGCGCGTTCAGGTTACTTTGCATGAAAATGTGTTGTAATCCACAATGATCAGTCTTTAATTCAAATTATTCGTCCAACAAGGTAGTGTCTCCATACCTTTAAGGCATATACTATGGCTAATAACTCCAAATCATGCGTCGCGCAGTTTTCCTCATGTCTTCTTAGCTTCCTCAAAGTGTAAGCAATCACTCGTCCATCCTGCATCAAGACTCTGCCTAAACCTTCTTTGGATGCGTCAGTGCATACCAAGAATTCTACGTCCATGTCAGGGACCTTTAGTATCTGCGTTATTATCAACAAATCCTTAAGCCTCCTAAATGCTTCCACGCATTTCTCTGTCCACACAAACTTCTTGTTTTTCTTCTGCAACTCCGTGATCGGACCTGCTATCTTTGAAAATCCCTCGACAAATCGTCGGTAGTATCCCGCTAAACCCATAAAACTACGCACTTCTGTGACATTCGTCGGTGCAGGCCATTCCATAATAGCCTCAACCTTGGCTGGATCCACGGTGATACCTTCGTCGGAGATGACATGCCCTAGGTAGTGAATCCTTGACTGATAAAAAGAGCATTTGGATAGCTTCCCATATAGTTTGTGTTCTCGTAAACACTGTAGTACCAAGCAAAAGTGCTCGCCATGCTCCTCCATCGTTCGAGAGTAGATCAAAATATCATCAATGAATACTTGGACGAACTTGTCCAAGTACTCGCGGAACACCCCGTTCGTCAAACTCATGAATACCCCTGGGATGTTTGTCAGTCCAAAAGGTAAGACAATAAATTCTTAAAGTCCAAATCTTGTCTTAAAAGCGGTCTTAGGGACGTCATCCTCCTTAATTCGTAACTGGTGATACCCTGATCGCAAATCGATCTTGGAGAAGACCGTCGCACCCTTCATTTGATCGAACAAATCATCATTTCTTGGTAAGGGGTATTGATTCTTGATCATAGCCTTGTTCAGTTGACGATAGTCAATGCAAAGCCTCCATGATCCGTCCTTCTTCCGAAAGAAAATAATGGGTGCACCCCACGGTGACACACTAGGACGTATAAGTCCCAGGTCCAGCAACTCCTTCAGTTGCATTTAAACTCTTCCTACTCCGGGGTCGACATTCGATAAGGCGTTCTCGCTATCGGTTCAGTCCCCCGTTTCAGGTCTATAGTAAACTCCCATTTCTCATTCTGGCGACATCCCAGGAAACTCCTCTGGAAATACGTCTGCAAACTCCTTCACCACCGGAAGGTGTTCTAGACCTTCAGCTACTCCTTTCTCGTTTAGCGCAAGGATTGCATAAAGCTTGCACCCCTTGCGCATACTCTTCCGTAACTGTAAGGAAGAGATGAACCTCAGAGATACTCCCTGGTTCCATTCTTCCATTACCCATTCCTATGCTTCATCGTCGACCAGGCTTAACCATTTCGTCTTGCAGTTGAGTATCGCCTCATGCGATTCCAACCAATCCATGCCGATCACGACGTCATGCAATCCTAGATTGTGACGTACACGTTGACCTTCGTGACAAACTCTCCCAGGTTAAGGGCACCGCCCGTAACCTTTCCTATGACCTTCTGTTTGGCTCCCAAAGCCATCTCTACAAAGCTAAACTCATCATGTTCGACTTCCTTCGCGGTGTCCTCTAACCATGATTACCTACAACAATCAACTCGATCAGCGACAGAATAATCAACATAATCATGTCGATGGAACCTGTAGCGAATCCCAAATCTCGGGTCGAACCCGCTCTGATACCATATGTAACGACCTCCTCGTTACGACAACCATTCTAGTAACAGGGGCAATTTTTTTTTTTTTTTTTTCTTACGGTGTGTGCGCACGTGTACAAGTAACAACACACTTAACGGTACGATGCCACTCAACAACCAACAAGACACGACCACGAAGTTCAGCACAAGAAGACTGAAGGCATTCAACGAGAACTGCAACAAAATACGACCATAGGCATAGGGCACACAACGCAAACATTTAAAACCTAATGGAAGTGCACAGTCAGAACATAAAGGGAAGAATCCATGGGGTTAGGGTTACTAATTCTGCACGGGAAGGCAAAAACTAGTAACCTCCGTCAGGTGTGTCGCAAGAGTGGAATCTTGTCTTTAAAGGGCCCGAGACTCTTGATACGGCACTGGATCCTTTACAGAAAAACACTCAGACATATGCTAAGGCCACATAAGGTGTCTATATCCCGCCCGTCATAAGCAGACCAAGCAAGGCGAGACGACCAAGAACGAAAAATCAATGATCATCAAACTTCATTCCATCAAGTCTATCTTCACTTAACCATGGAGCTACTTAAGTCTACCTCATCAGATAATAAAATAACTGACTGAAATAAGACATCATCAATGATCGTCAGACGCGAATGCATCAAAACCAACATATGCAACACCACTTTCATGGCACAAGAGAACTGACCTACTCAATCTATCTAGCAGTAACCAAGGGTCGTGGCCAAATTTCTACTTCAATCCAGGTGCACGTTTTAAATCAATCTTCATAATCGAGAATTCATTTATCCCTTTTAATCCAGGAGTCTCCATTATAATCAGCGCATACGTCAAGATAGAACAACAATAACTACCTTTTATAATTTTCATCATTACAGTTTATACATCATTAAGGTTCCTCAATAAATATTATCTAGCTTGGTTCCAAGGTATTATCATTGAAATAAGATCCTGAGCTGCTGAGTGAAGTTACAATTTGACGATTTGTTGTTTTTAATGCAAAAGAAAGGAATGATTCTACACCCTTGAAGATACATGATATAATTAGAGGATAATATAAAGGAACTTAATATTCATACTTGTGTTAAAAATAAAAGAYRTTAATGTCATTATAAGGAAATAACCTCACCATTCCATRATGCTACCACATCATTKTMAAGGAAAAAACAACGTCTTTAYGCTCCTGGGTTATCAGGGCTGCCTAGCATTTGTCTAAGGCGARGRTATTCCATTTTACATYGCTCAATACAGTAAAAGGTTGGTAAAMTTTYCACTAAACGACAACACCCTTACCCTATTGCAAAWATACAATACTAACATCATAGTTGAAATAACACYATATCATTTTAATTTWAAGTGGCCATCTATAAAGTACTAGAATTCTAACATAACAATACTTGTAAGGGGCAATATTGGAAGGGACAACTCTCATCATTAATAATGTCATGATTCAAGATAACCATTAACTACAAATGTTAATATATATAAATAACATGGTAAACATAGGAACATCAATTGAGAATACCAATATGCATCCTAATCAAGATGACAATCTATAAAAGGTTAACATTTAAAATGATAATAAATAAAAAGGCAATCTAAATTAATAAAATTTGATGACAACATAAAAAGGGTGTTATTGGATGTGGCAGCTATCAAATTTTTATTTGCAACAATTAAAATAGCAACCAATTAAAGAGTCATCCGTTAACCTAATTGCCAACGCAATTAGATACAGCAACTAGAATTAATGCAGCTATCAATTTTTTAATTACAATAATTAAAATAGCAATTAAATAAGAGTCACTTGCCAACGCATTTAGATACATCAACCAAAATTACATGCAGCTATCAATTTTTAGTTACAATAATTAAAATAGCAATTAAATAAGAGTCACTTGCCAATGCAACAGTAACACGCTAACACACACTGCAGTGAAATAAAAATGCACCCTAAACGACAATTAACACGCTCGGTAATGTATAAAGAAACACACGCTTTAAGGAAAAATTCGCACAGTAACAACGCATGCAGAGGACGCCATTAAACGCAGAGCAAGTGAGACTCCCTTTAAACGCAGATCAACACCCGAATATATACCAGGAAGATGCTGACCATTAAGGAAATTAAACAGATCAACGCCCAGATATGCCCAACCCATGCAATAACTGCCAGTAAAGAAAACGCCCAAGATAACAGCATGCACAGACCAGTATTGTTCAACGCATCAATCAGTGGTAACACTCACGCCAACACGACACCGATGCAACGGAGGGCCACACGAGTTTACAGAAGAGCAAGGATCAACCAAAAGCCAAGCGTGATGGCGAGCACGCAATAATAAAAAATGAAGGTAAAACTAAGTGGCAGCCACAATCAAAGAATTTCCCCAACGAACGGTCAAACGATTGGAGAGCATGAAAATCAACGAATGTCCAACATAATCTTAAAAACACCCCAAAATCATCTAAGAACGCGAATCATGAAAGAATGTTGAGTATTTTTAAAAACACAGACCCCAATAAAAGAAAGCGAATACAAGATGTCTGGACGAGTGCGCAGACCCCCAAATAAAAAAATGAAAGTACAGAGTTCAAGTGGCGTTCAATTCGCCCATAGATTGCAGTTATTAAAAACGCCCAATACACAGTGGCGAAACGCCCAACGAAATAAAAAATACGCAGTCATGAAACTGTTAAACGCAGACCAATAACGCCCCGACGCATTGCCAGAAGGTAACGAATTCACAGAAATAATTTGAAATGCTGGGTGAAATGGATTCGCCAGATGATAAACAAATTGCCAGGGGTAAAAATGAATTAAAGGAGGTAATTCCGAGATGAACAATTTTTTTTTTTTATTTTTTTTTTTCAGTAACCATTAACAAGACAAAACGCCAGAAGCAATTTAACACTAACCAAGTCTAAACAATTTTGCTCGAATAAAATCATACCGTATCCACTCGGCCGCTTCGGAGACGTCCCGCGCTCCATGCCATGTCCGCTCTCCTTGCCGCTTCTCTCGCTCTGTGCCGCTTCTGCTTGCCGACCAAAAAAAGCTCACCGGTACCTCCCAGCCAACGCTAGGGGTACTCTACTTCCCCCTTAGCCCCCCGAGCCGCAAAGGGGCCACACAAGAACCAGAGATAGACTAGCGTCTCAGCTCGCCTCAATGGCTGAGCTACCACTCCAACACAGCTGAGATAAACCCAACTCCACACAAGCAATCCGTTAAGCCACAATTTGGCAGCGAAACGTTACGCTAACCGTTCATCCCCCCTTTCTTCCTTCCTTTCCCTTTCTTTTATAGAAATTTGAGACTAACCTAAATTCCTAAATCATTAATTAATTAATTTTTAATGACAACCCTCTAAACAATATCCACCGTCCAAGTGTCACACATGCCTCTGGTTCTCCAAAATTAATTTCTTTTTAATAATTAAAAGACTCGAATTCCTCACTCCCCAAAAAATCACTCCTTCAGTTCTCCTTAAATTACTCCTTAATCACTCTTTAAATTTCTCCTTAAATTGCTCCTTAATCACTCCTTAAATTTCTCCTTAAATTACTCCTTAATCACTCCTTAAATTACTCCTTAATTTACTCCTTAATCATTCCTTAAATTACTCCTTAAATTACTCCTTAAGTCTCTTTAAATTTTATTATTTAATTCTCTCTTGGTTTTTTATTTTTATTTTTGAACCCAAAAATAATGCAGTTTTTATCATTTCAATATATTTAAAAATTCCTATCTTTTAATACTCCCCCACTTCAAAAGTTTTATTCCTTCTTTATCATTTAAAGGCCATGGGTTTCACTTAATTTAATTCCCTCGTTACTTTATCCCCTTTACTTTAATAAGAATTTAATTTACACCTAGGAGGGTTTTTAAGCTTACGCCCTAGGTTTATTTTTGTAGAATCTTTTCTTAGCGCTTGTCAAATTTAACTGAGAGATGTTTTAATTCAGGTTTTGATTTGAACAGGGCGACAATTTAATTAGGGAAGTCATTTTTAAGAATTTATCGGGCGTTAAGGTCTTAGGGTCATTTAAGTTGTCTCTTCATCATCATTCATGCGACGTGCCCTTCAGGATGCACTACGTGCTCCAAGGGTGCCACTCGCCTCATTTGATTCCGTTGCGTGATGTGCCCTTCAGGATGCACCACGTGCTCCAAGGGTGCCACTCACTGACTTGCATTTCTTTGCGCGACGTGCCCTTCAGGATGTACCCCGTGCTCCAAGGGTGCCACTCGCTTGCTTGACGGAATTGTAGAATCTATAACCCCAGGAGTCAACACTCTGCCAGGTGAACTTGTGGGAGACTAAGGGCTCTAAGGAATAAGGCCCCCGCCTTATTACGCGCCCCTTAGAATCATTGTGAGCGACTGTCCCAGTCTTCCCTCACGACATCATGGATCCTCTCGAACTAGGTAATCGTTAACCTACAGTTTGAGCCATGACAGGAGTGCTAATAGGCTGTGGCAGGGCTGCTGACACACCTCTCCCTCAATCTCTCTGGAACTCGTGTGTGGCCCCTTTACTCCATATTTGAGTCTGGTCGGCAAGCTATCATCAAACTGCATCATCAACCATCATGTCAGATCATGTCAACATCATATCATGAAATCAAAAGCATATCATCAAAACCACAAAATATCACTGTAAATGAAACAACCCAAACAGTCCACTCCCTGACTCAATCCGGAGTCCAAGGGAGTTCCACCGATGCCTCTGCATCCTCAAGGTCCGAAACCCTGAACACTCAATGAAACTGAGTCAGCAGCATCTGTCTACATCAAGGTAGTAAAACATCCTGTCATAAATCATAACGCATCATCATCAAGGTTAAGTGGTTCATCATCATAAAAATCCAGATCACTTGCAAGCAAGTGTCCTCAGAGGATAACTTTTGTCAGTGCGCCAGAGCAGGATGTTACAATAACATTTAATTAAAGATGTCAATATATATAAATAACCTCAGAATTACATATTATCGGTGATATTAACGCTTACAAGGTTCTACCCATTTAGTAATGACAACCTGACCATATCTCAGGATATCCTTGCATGTAATTACAAAGGGGACCAAAATCTTCTGTCAGATAGGTGGTCGACAGTTACACCCATCCGCTAACAAGGTTTCCAAAAGGGGTACCCTAACTGTAGCTGCATTTAATAGTCTTGAAATGGCTGGAACCGGTCAGGAAGGATTAGCAACAGTTAAGGGAAATGAAAATAAATCACCTACAATAATTCACTAAATACAAACAGATTGGCAAACCTTTATGCGTGACGCACAGGTAACGACTTTAATGAATAAGAGATTGAGGAAATATTAACTGTGAGGCAGAGGCGTTGAGGAATAACATGGGATTAATTAAGTTTTAAAACATGAAATCGTGGCAGAGAGGGTCAATTCGCGGAGGTGAGATCCCAACGTAGCAGAGGATTCAAGATATTTACCATTCTCCCAACACTAAAAAGGGAATTTCTTTGATTAACTGTAGATTCAATTAACAATTCTCCCAGGAAGGCAGACAACAATTCATTTTGATTTACTGTAGATTCAAATACTAAATTCTCCCAGCAAGGGAGAGAAAATTTATTTTTGATTTACTATAGATTCAAATTACCCAAGCTCCCAACAAGGCATAGATCATTTTGTTTTAATTTATTGTAGATTCAATTACCAATTCGCCTAACAAGGCAGAGAGTATTTCGCTTTGATTTACTGTAGAATCAATGACCAATTCACCCAGCACGGGAAAAAACATTTCGTTTGATTTACTGTTGATTCCATTATCCAATCGCCCAACAAGGAAAGGAGCATTTCGATTTGATTTACTGTTGATTCAGTTACCAATTCATCCAACAAGGAAAGGAGCATTTCGATTTGATTTACTGTTGATTCAGTTACCAATTCATCCAACAAGGAAAAGAAGCATTTCATTTGATTTACTGTTGATTCAATTACCAAATCGCCCAACAAGGAAAGGAGCATTTTTCTTTGATTTACTGTTGATTCAGTTACCAATTCGTCCAACAAGGAAAGGAGCATTTCGATTTGATTTACTGTTGATTCAGTTACCAATTCGTCAAACAAGGAAACGAAGCATTTCGTTTGATTTACTGTTGATTCAATTACCAAATTGCCCAACAAGGAAAAGAGCATTTCGATTTGCGGTGAAAAGATAAAAAAAACATTAACACAGTCCAGAGATGTAAACAATAATTATTTTACACAGACTAGAAATATAAACCACAACCATTTTACACAGTCCAAAAATATAAACCATAATTATTCTACACATTCCATTCGTAACTTCGCAACTCCATTACCATGCAATCTAACTATCACAGTGTTTGTCATTGATGGAGAAATTATACAGCAACAAAATCACAATGAAGAAACCAATCTGAGTATTCTAATCTACCAAATGACATGCGTACCTTTTTCCTTATCGACCGCCTCATTGGATGTCAGTGCGCTCCGTGCCGCTCCTACCTGTCGACCGTCGAGACCTCACCGATACCGCCCAGCAAATCGCTAGGGGTAATCTGCTTCCCCCTTAGCCCCCCGAGCCACAAAGGGGCCACACAAGATCCTTAGATAAGACTAGCTTCTCAGCTCGCCTCCAAGGCGGAGCTACCACTCCGATACAGCTGAGAAAAACCCAACTCCTCACAAGCAATCATTCAAGCCACAATCCGGCAGCGTAACTTTACGCTAACCGTTCATCCATTCTTCCTTCTTTTCACCTTCTTTTATAGAAATTTGAGACCCACCTACTTTCCTAAATCATTATTAATTTAAGTTTTAATGACAATCCTCTAAAAATTCTCTGCCGTCCAAGTGTCACTCATCCCCCACGTTTCTCCAAAATTTATTTTCTTTAAAAATATTAAAAGACTCAATTCCCTCACCCCCCTATAGTCGCTCCTAAAATTACTCCTAGGGTTCCTAGATCCCCTCTCATGCTTTTAATAACTTTCCTAAAATGAAGTTGCTGATTTTTAGTAATTCCTTTTTGCTTTTTACCCTATGTCCCCTTCTTTCCATTATTAAGTTTCCTTTATTACAGGTTTCCTTATTTCTATTATTTATTTCTCTCTTTTTATTATTATTATTATTTTTTTTCTTCTTTTAAACCCAAAAAGATAAATGCGCTTAATAGTCTTTTCAACATATTTTTAAAATCCTAACTTTTATACTCCCACTCTTTAATGAGTTTTATTTCTTCTTTATCATTTAAAACCATGGGTTTCAATTAATTTATCTCCCTCATTACTTTACCCCCCTTTAATTTAAGAAGACTTTAACTAATACTTAGGAGGGTTTTAGTTTACGACCTTATGTTTATTTTTTTTTGTAGGATCTTTTCTTAGGGCTTATCAAAATTTTATCTAAGAGATGTTTTAAATTTAGGTTTAGATTTGAACTGGGTGACAATTAATTAGGGGAGTTGTTTTGAGAATTTCTTTAGGCGTTAAGTTCTTTAGGGTCATCTAGGTTTGTCTCATTATCACCCTCAATGCGACGTGCCCTTCAGGACGCACTACGTTCTCCAAGGATGCCATTCGCCTTGTTTCTTTCTGTTCCGCAATGTGCCCTTCAGGATGCACCACGTGCTCCAAGGGTGCCACTCACCAACTTGTGTTTCTTTTGCGCGACGTGCCCTTCAGGATGCACCATGTGCTCCAAGGGTGCCACTCGCCGACTTGACTGATTGGTAGACATCTATAACCCCTGGAGTCAATACTTCGCCAGGTGAACTTGTGGGAGACTAAGGGCTCTAAGGAATAAGGCCCCGGCCTTATTGCATGCCCTTTAGAATCATCGTGAGCGACTGTCGCAGTCTTCCCTTACGACATCGTGGATCCTCTCGAACTAGGTAATCGTTAACCTACAGTTCGAGCCACGGCGGGAGTGCTAGTAGGCTGTGGCAGGGCTGCTGTCGACACCTCTCCCTCAACCTCTCTGGAAATCGTGTGTGGCCCCTTTACTCCATATGTGAGTCTGGTCGGCAAGCTATCGTCAGCCTGCATCATCAACCATCATGTCAGAACGTCAACAACATATCATAAAATCAATATCATATCATCAAAACAAAGCAATATCACCGTAAATGAATCAACCCAAATAGCACACTCCCTGACTCAATCCGGAGTCCAAGGGGGTTCCACCGATGCCTATGCATCCTCAAGGTCCGAAACCCTGCACACTCAATGAAACTGAGTCAATAGCACCTGTCTACATCAAGTAGTAACACATCATGTCGTCTATCAGAACACATCATAATCAAGCATAAATGTATTAATATCAGAAAAGTCCAGATCACTTGCGAGCAAGTGTCCTCAAATAATAGGTTTTGTAAGTGCACCAGAGCAGGATGTTACAGGTTCATACAAACAACCATCAATCCCATCCCAATTAACATGACAACAAAGAGATTATTATAAAAACTCCATTTAAACAATGCTAATGGGAAGTTTAAAGCAATGGCATATAATCCATGTTCATGCAAAACCTTCCCTACATCAAAAGGGTTAGCAATATGGTCACTAAGGTTCTAATAAATAAGGATATCATTGCCACTTTTAAACCCCTTGAAACCATTAGATAAAAGATGATATCAGTGAAAGATACCATGGACCAATGTTAGTATAATTGGTCTATAAGGTAGAATGCACTTGTGGCAAAAACTACATCAGGGAAACTGGGTGATCATTTCAAATCAATATTAAAGAGCATGAAGGTACCATTAAGAATGGGCTCACACACACCTCAACATTAGTCAGGCAATCCAAGACACTAAAATCTTGGCCAAATTGATTCATGGATGTTGTCTATGGACCTCTTACTTATCTTTTAGTTGATTGATTCATGGTTGAATGACCAGTGTTTGTGTTTTCTAATGAGCAAGTACCTTTGTGGCTTGATTGTTTCAAACTTTGATTTATCTTTGTGTTTTAAATTGATTGAACTTGTGTACATCTTTGGGTTTTTTTTGATAAACTTTGCATTGTGGATAGATATTGTGGAGTGATGTCGACACAAGATTATGCAAACATTCCTTGCAAATGCTCTAGGAATTCTCAAGAAGGAATAACAATGACTCCTTCTTCAACTGAGACTCTGAGTGAGCACCAACAATCTTGTCAAAGGAGATTTTCAACCGAGTCTGTAAATAGATCAACTGCAGAACCTTCTCAAACTAGTGTTATGGATGCAACCTTATTGGATAGGTTGTGCATCAACACTCCTACACCTGAGAATGTAGGGAATAGCTCTGGACCAGAGAACATTTCTGGTAAGTTTCTTAAATTTTGTTAATTTTTGTTGAATTTTGTTGTATTTAAATTTATGTGCGGTTAAATCTTGAAGTTACTTTCAAATGTGTGTATAGGCAATCCATTTAGAGAAAGGGGTGACAATGAGAGTGACTGTCACGAAGATTCAAATTTCGGTGCAGAGGGTGAAGGTGGATGTAGGAGGCCACGTTATGAAGAAACAGAAGATTACACACCAACATCCACCTATCCTTCAGAAGTTGGCGATGAACTTCCCTGGGAAGGGAATATAGAAGCAATGACGCTTGAGCGATGCTCAGGTGTCAAAAAGAGGTTGGAAAATGATTTGGTGGTCTTGGAACTTCCTTTGGAAAGCAAACAAAGTTTGCAAATTGTTTTGCATTCACTGGAAAACTTTATGGATGCATATCAGAAGATGGGGCCAACCACTGACAGTTTTTTCGATCTAATGAAACGACGAAAGTCAGAGGTGATGGGTCCTGATAAATGGGATACAGTAAAAAATAGAGTTTCAAAGGAAGACGCCATCTCTATGTTCAATTTCAAAGAGGGTCCAAAGCGGAAAAAGCTGAAGGTGCAATATTTTAAGCACCCCCACTTTGCTGGACATCTGTATAACAGATTTTTGGCCACATATGGAAAATTGTCGTGGAACGATGAGGTTCCACACTATTTTGCAAGACATTTTTTTGCAGAGTTTTTCTTGCACATGCACCCGGATTATACTAGTCTACCATCCAAATATTATGGTACTGGTAAATGACGTACATATAATCGCAAAAGGGCATATGGAAGTGGAGCATTGCCGAGGCCTCTACAACCTCTAGTACCTCGCCCAAAAGGGGAATTTGCATCACTTTCAGAGTTCCAGTCTACATTAGAAGTTGGTAAAGAGGTCAGGACTGCAATTGGGAAAAATTTGAAATCTATGTTCTATAGTGTTGATGTTGGCATGGAGCGTCAGCGAGCATAGGCCAATTCTCGGGCCACATTTGTTGATAAAACAGATGCAGACTTAGATGCAATGTCAGTAGAAGAAATTTTGGAGTATACCAAATTTTTTCAGGATGGTTGGAAGAAGGTCATTCAGAATGATGACCCGAATCGTAGATTGGTATGTGATCTATTTAGAAATAATCGAGTTCTTCTTACCATTAATCGCAGTTTGGAGATATGTTAAACAAAGCTCCAGT
>JASDQU010107862.1:16929-28465 GCA_032191745.1 Picea mariana
TAGATTATCACACAAGTATGTATCTATAAGTTATTTGAAAAAATTTAAACATAATTTAATTTTACCTTCTCTAAGAATATCAAAAACTCTATCACCATCAACTGACACTATAGTTTCATTTGATTCTATCTCCTTTAAGCTTGCAAGTGGCATTTTCCCTTTTACATTAAGTTCAATATGTCTCCAAGCTTTAACATATCTTGCATTTTCATTCTCGCAAATATCTATGGATTCTGAGTCATCTATGCAAACTGAACAAAAACAAGAGTCATTTTGTCTATCAAATGCAAACCCATTTTGAAAACTTTTTGTGTATTTTTCTTGTTTCAGGTATTGTACTGGCGTCATACGTGATTGATCTATTTACATCTTCTATTCCAACATGCCAAAAATACCTGCACAAGATAAGAACTTGTTAACCTGAAATCTCTCAAGAAAATGATTGAAGATTGAATATAAATTTGAACACATTCAAATTTATATATCCTCTGTACATACATGTAACATTTATATATAGACACACCTGCGCACATCCCTTGATGGATTATATTCATGGCTTAGCACCATGTTGCACCATTCAACAACTTGTTCAGCGGATTCAAATCGATCAGCATGAGGGTTCAGCTGATACCTTCGAAGTGCTTGTTTTATACATGCCCCTGCATCGTCATGCTCTCCTTTTCCATGACCAGTCTCAAAAAAATTCCAACAATGTGTAATCTTTAATTTTTTATGAAGACGGCATAACCAATAGAATGATCGTGCAGATTTAAACTGACCCGCACACCCATCGGACCATATCCAATTTCGATCGAATATGATTTTGCGTTCTTTCAATGATTCATAAAATTTATCAAAACAATGTTGTACATAATGTGTGTCATGTGTTCGATCATCACTTATATAAAAGTGATGTTCTTTAATAACATGTCGATTGTCGTTGGTGTTTTCTATGTTTGGAAGACTTCGTTGAGCATGTCTATATAGAACGTGGACAAATATAGTGACTTGATCTGAATGATAATATTCACTCTGTATTTCTTTTTGTGTAGCGAATGTGTAATTCTCTGCAAAATCAACTACAGACAAAATTGTTCCTGGTGGAAACACTTCACGTGATTGTTTGAATTGTAGATCTTTCCATCAAGCTCTATGTGAATGCTTGGTGTATTTATAGATTTATTTCTCAAACTTCTTCAAAAACTCTATCAAACATATTTTATCTACCTTCAAATCAAGCCTTTTGGAAATAACATTTGAAGAATGTGGAGTTGTGCTGCTCAAATATTCATATCTTTTCCAATTGACTCTTATATTAGAAAATGATTGATCATTCATATCAATATGATACTTTGAATGAAACAAACTTATATTTCCACAATGATCACATTTCTTTCCACCAACACATTTTTTTTTGTAAAATAAATCATCATCTTCTCTTTCACATAGAATTTTAGATATAAAAACATGAACTGTGGAAGGAGGAGGTGAATCTGGCCATAAAGTTTTACCAAAATCCAAAAAAATGTTGTAATACAACTCAAGCTCCACATGATAACGACAACATCATGTGTCACGGACAGTGATGGGTCTAACAAACCATGGTTTTTGTTGCACAAATGTATTGATAGAAATTTTAACTTCTTTGTGCTCTTCTTTGAATTTATTAAGCAACTCTATTTGTGTCATTGGCTATATATGTTTTGGATGTTCTTCATATTGATTTCGTGCTATTATTCGACGCAACATATCCCTTTTATGTGGTGAAACACGAGATTCTTCCAACCAACAATTACGGGCCAATTCTTCAACATTTTCTACAAGTCTATCTTTGTAGGGTTGTCTAGAAATCACTGTCCAACAAGCCAATTCATCATTTACATCTATTTGGAAACGGAATTTTCTATGTTTGTGTAATGTTTTTCTTGATGTTCCCAAAGTTTTTGCCATGTGTAGTGTCAAGCAATCTTTTATATTGCTCCCTGAAACAATTGTTGTTTGTAACGTTTTACGTGCAACACAGACATCTTCTTTTTGAGATTTTCCAAAAGCTTTTAATACGCTAGTTATATTGTTAAAGAAATTCTGTTGCACCTTTGTATCCTTTGTCGACTTTTGAATACCCAATAATGATGTAGCTTCTTTTAAATTTCTTGACTTCAATAGAGAAAGTAAAAGTTGAGCCTGTGCTATTACTGATTCATCTTTGAAATAAGTATTATATATATTCTTAGTTCGATATCTTATATAATGCTTAGCTTTTTCCTTTCCAAATTTGTCAGTATCAACATTTTCTAATATTTCATCATCAATGTTGATAGATTCTCCTGCATATTTCAATTTAAAGTTTATATTAAAAAACATAACTCGAACACAAATTCACTAAGTTATATATACTTGAGTGTTCATCTTATATTAATCTAAATTTATGTACACATATCTATAGGTGATTCGTCTTCTGATTCAATTTCGGTTTCAATGTTTTCTTCGACATTATGAGACAAATCTATTTCTATTTTTTGAAAAACATCAAATTGTAATTACAATCAATTATATTATTTATAATATTTTTAATTTGAATTCTATACTTTGAATTTTGTACTTTCTGAATATAGTCCCAATGTGTGTCGTGTGCTTGATTATCATATCTGCATGCATACCTGGTTCAACTTCTTCTTGTCGAAAATCTCCATTGACATTATCATCGTTTATTTCTTCAATATTCGCACGTTCTTGTTTCTTTCTTCGATAAATCTCTTTCCTTTGCTCGATTTGGCGAGTATCATCTCGAGTGCGATCATATTTTCTCTTGCGCAAACTTTTGTTTCCCATGATTTTTATAGTTATCTATAAAAGATATGTTCAGCAAAGACTTCACCTTGAAAAAATGCTCAACATTTATCTTTCAACCCATAAATTGTTATTCCAATAAAAACTTGAACAAACATCATTTAACTTATTCAAAAAAAACCAAAAAGATGATTCAAAACTTTGTTTAAGTGTTTTAAAAAACCACCATGTATCGATATCGATCCTCCGATTAAGCCTATGGAATAGAGGGAATAAAGAAAAAAAGAAAAGAATATAGCGGCAATTAGTAATAGAAATTCTTTGAAATCCTTATCCTCGAGCTCATATCTTTTTGTTCATTTGATAGATTGTGTTAAATTTGTTCGGTTGCAATCCTATTTATACAATTTGGCACGAAAAAAACCTATACGATGTGTCGTTTCATATTTTCCGACAGTCAGAATTTGTCTGAGAGTCTTTCGGCCAAAAGAATTAGTTTTTTGGCCGAAAGATCTGGAAACCGTTTAGTTTGACGGATTCCGTTAGATTTTAGAATTTCGGCCGAAAAATTAATTTTTCGGCTGAAAAAATGAAATTGCAACTGAAAACCAAATCCAGAGAAATGCCCCAAGCATAAATAAACTTCAGAGGTTGCGGACTCCTACAAACATTGAGAATTTGGTTTTGAAAATGACACCAGCATTTCCAAAATTGAATCTACTTTCAAGTCGTATAGTTTGTTTTCATTTTCTTTATTTTTATCTAATTTTATTTAATTTAAAAAAAAAAGCACTACATAATATTTTCAACAGACATTATGATTCGGTGAAATGAAATATCGGTATCTCAAAAAATATACAGTGAAAAAATTTGAAAAAAATATATTCATAATCCTTAAACAGTTCTTTTCAAAATGGTATATTTAAATTTTAGTTTTAAGTAAAAATTAAGATAGATACAAGGTGTAGGAAAACATGTTTTTAAACTCTGCAACGTTTTCAGCTTGGTCAACTTCAAAAAATTCTAGAAATTATAATATTCATCCGTTAAATTCAAAATAATAGTCATAATAAAATAGAGTCTTTGTAGATTGTTGCAGTATATTTTGTTTCTTCAAAACATAAGTTTAATAATATATATATTGTTGTAGAAATAAGTAACTCATTATCATTCATTTCATGTTTAAGAAACATACTGTTAAACAATTGTCAAATTGACAAATCAAATCGTGATAAAACAAAATTGAAAAATAGTCATTGGAAAGCTCACACAATTCTTCACAAGTTTTGTTTTTACTATAAAGTGAAATTCTAAATAAAAAAAATACTTTTATATGTTGGAAGTTGAATAACTTGTGAAAATACAGTTTTTTTTCTCATAAAACAAGCAAAAGTGTAACCCATCTTCATGATTTCACCCAATAGCATAATAATCCGGATCAGTTGCGAGCAAGTGTTGTCAAAGAATAAGTTCGCTCAGTGTGCCAGAGCGGGATGTTACATACACCCCCTCTTGGTCTAAACTTCGTCATGAAGTTTCACAGTACAAATGTCGAAATAAAGTGTATCACAGTATCATATGTCTATCTATCAAACAAAAATGGAAACTGCTGGTGCTTATCATATCCGTCCTCCCAGGTCGCCGAGTGCAGACTATAATTGTCCAACTAGACCTTTACCTGATCTATCCTTCGACGTTGTAGCCGTCGAACACGATGATCCAAGATGTGGATCGGCTCAGCCGTGAGCGCTCCCTCGTCCGATACCTGAAAAGAACTCATGTCAATAACATGTGTAGGATCACTAATATAATGTATCAAAACAAATACATGAAAAACACCGTGCATACACCTCAAAGAATTAGGAAAGGCTACTCGATAGGCCATGGGCCCCTTTCTCTCCACAATCTCGAAAGGTCCCACGAACCTAAGAGAGAGTTTAGCTGTGAAGGAGGCATCCAGCGCAGGGACAAATTGACACTCACTATAGAAATCCTTGTTCACAATTATCACAATTATCACAGTTTACACTCGCTGCAGTAATCCTTGTTTACATCTTCACCTTATTGAATGCAGCGTTACGGTTTAAAATTATCACAGGTTACAATTGCTGAAGTAATATTTTTACATCATTACCTTATTGAACGAAGAAGTTAAGATTACAGTTATCACAATTTACATTAGCTGAAATAATCTCTTTACATCATTCATCCTAGCGCAGAGGCAACACTTTACATGGGTTACATATTTACTATCGCTAAATAAGATCTTACAGCCATTACATAATGACCAATGTTGAAGTAATATTTTTTTTATCCATTATCTATTTAAAATAGCTGAGGTAATATATATATATATATATATATATATATATATATATATATATATATATATATATATATATAGTTACATCTGTTACAAAGTTACCATCGTAGAGGTAAGGTTTTTACCTCCCTTACATAATGACAACGCAGAATAAAAAAAACAAGTCAATCCACATGAAACAAACACAGAAGGAAGTTAAATGTTTTTCACATCTTGAGATACCAATATAAGGTGTTGACAACAGTAAGAGAATGCCAGGGCCATAAGTATAACTCATTGAAAGGATCGCAAGCATCTATTAGTCAAGGCACAGAAAAATAAACCAAAAGAAAGCAAGATAATCCATGCGCAGAGGCTGTACTGGAAGCTGCAAGTCAACAATCAGGCAAGGACAACAACAAAGGTAGACGGCTGATAGGTTCACCCTCACTTCACCATCCTCACACAGAAAAGAAGGGAATTGAGATCCACGGGTCTTTTAACTCTAAGGTGACGATTGTAGATCAGGCTCTTGGCCGACTGCTTAGGCGAGGACTGGTGAGCTAGGGACGAAGGATAAACAACCTCAAGGTCACAATCAACACACAGGGTGGTCACGGCATATAGGAAACGAAGGTCATGGGAATCAATCAACCAATCAATAATCTAGGCTATAAAAATTTCAGTCATGAAACTAGAGAACTAGTTTACCTACCCAATAAACAAGTAGATCCAAATCATAAATCCTCCAACAATCTACTATTCAATGAGGAAGTGTACCGTTGCCTATTTGCTTGCTCCGAGTGTTGTCCGCGCACTTCTTGCAACTCCCGCTCGCCAACCGTTGAGACTTCACCGGTACCTCCCAGCCAATGCTAGGGGTACTCTTCTCCCCCCTTATACCCCTGAGCCGCAAAGGGGCCACACACACTATCCAAAGATTTCGGCTAGCTCCCATCTCACCTCGCAAGGCTGAGCTACTACTCCTCTCTGAGCTGGGTATCCCAACTTCCACAAGTAAATCAGTCAAGTCAATATTTTTGCAGCGTAATGTTACACAAACAGAAGATGATCCTTCCTCCTTCTCCTTCCTTCATTTTATAGAGTTTTGAACTTCCCCTCTTTCATAAAATCTCATTTAATTAAAGTTTTTAAAAATAAATTCCTAAAATTTCTTCTCCGTACAAGTGTCACCCATCCCCTTCATTCCTCCATTATTTAATTTCTTTAATTAATTAATTGGCCTATTTCCCTCACCCACCTAGAGTTACTCCCAGAATCACTCCTAGGTGTCCCCAAATTCTCTTACAGGTTTTAATAGCTTTCCCTTTTATTAAATTGCTAATTCAGTTTAAAATTAGAAAGCTCTTAAATGGTAGATTCTTTACTAAGTTGACTTTCCACTTTTTTCCTTAAGTTCCCCTTTTTCCCTTTTTATGTTACCACTCTTCCCTAGTTTCCTATTTTTTTTATTTTTCCCCTTTCCCCTTTTACTTAGAACTCAAAAAGGAAGGTGTGAACATTAACCCCTTTTTCCCTTTTCTTATTTAATTAGTATATTTTAATCTATTAAGGTAATAAAACAATTAATTCCCTTTTTTTCAATTTTAATCCAACATGATTTATTTTTGAAACATTTCATTTCTTACTCCCCTCATGTTACAAGATTTAACGAAGATCATGATTATTATTTAAGTTCTTTTTATTTTACTTATTATTATTTTATTTAATTTTATTTATTTATTATTATTATTATTTATTTATTATATATATATATATAGGGTAGACAAAATTTTACCCCTAGCATAAATTAGACTTAGAACTTAAATTTTGTACTGGGCGACATTTAATTAGGGAATTTTTTTTTTAAAAATACTTAACTCGTTATTCGTCCTAAGGCCATCTAGGTTCATTTAATTATCAAAAACAACGCGACGTGACCTTCAGGATGCACTAGGTGCTCCAAGGGTGCTAGCCGCCTTATCTGTTCCCTTGCACGATGTGCCCTTCAGGACGCACTACGTGCTCCAAGGGTACCACTCGCCATTCTCTATTTTTTCTTGCGCGACGTGCCCTTCAGAACACACCATGTGCTCCAAGGGTGCCACTCGCCTCTTGACTGAATTGGTAGACATAAATAACCCCTGGAGTCAACACTCCGCCATGTGAACTTGTGGGAGACTAAGGGATTCTAAGGAATAAGTCCCCCACCTTATTGCGCACCCCTTAAGATCATCATGAGTGACTGTCACAGTCTTCCCTCACGACACCGTGGGTCCTCTAGAACTAGGTAATCGTTAACCTACAGTTTGAGCCACGGTGGGAGTGTTAGTAGGCTGTGGCAGGCACCCTTATTTGTTCGTTTCCATAAACTAAGGTAAGCTTCTAGGATCATCCCTAATAGCCTATTATGCAAGTAAATTCCTAACATCCCGAACAACCGCCTTTGCAGGTAAGATCCTAGCAGCCCGAAAGAACAGTCACAGAGCTACTTTTATCCAGTACACTATTGATCACTTAATTCGTGAGGGAGTGGACCAATAAATAAAATGGGTGCTAATAAATAGATATAATATAGGTTATATACGTGTCAAATAACTAAATGAGGTCAAGATTGTCCAAGCAAGTGGGATGAAGCCTTAATATATAGACAATTGGTGTTATTATAGTCTAATATAGCGGCCTGGCTATTGTCCACACCTCTCCCTCAACATCTCTAGTAGTCGTGAGTAACCCCTTTACTCCATATGTGAGTCTGGTTGGCAAGATATCGTTAGCCTGCATCATCAACAAATCATGTCAGAACATAGCCATATCATATCATCTAGTCAGATGCACTGATATCACAGTAAAAAAATCAAACCCCAAGGGCACACTCCCTGACTCGATCCAGAGTCCAAGGGGTTACATCGATGCCTCGGCATCCTCTAGGTCCGTAATCCTACACACTCAGTAAAACTGAGTCAATAGCACTTGTCTATGTCAAAGTGGTAAAACCACATGTCATCAACCCATAACGCCTCATAATCAAAATCAAAAGTTTTAATAGCATAATAATCCGGATCACTTGCGAGCAAGTGTCCTCAAAGAATAAGTTCGCTCAGTGTGCCAGAGCGGGTTGTTACAATTCGTATCCACTCATGGATTTTGTCTTTCTCTAGGATCTCCCTTGATCTATTATCATTTGAATTGTTGGTGGTCAAGATCATTGTTAAGCTAGTATGTGAGATGATGAAGGAGCGTGTAACACCATTATAAACAATTAAATGCAAAATTCAATCCCCTGACATGATGTCTTTCACCTGATGCCAAGTAATGATGCCACTACCGTGAACCGTCACCTATTCCATCCTTTGGCTAGACACATTCTCATCCAACACTCTTTCCAATGAATCTTTCATCCCTAGCACCCCATTCGGGAAATAAACATTTACATAATTTTAGTACCTTAAAATCATTATTATGAATTAAATATAGGCTAAAAATATAAAATAATAACAATAAATTTTAATGACATCTTCTTTGGTTGAATGGAAAAGTGGAGATGTTGTTATTCTTCCAGTAAATTCAAATGTCCCTAATGACATATTCTCCTTTAGTAACCAACACACTTATGTAAACAAATAAGTAACCCGCATGAGTTAAGTTTATAATATACAAACAATTATTAAATAATTCAATAATCAATAAAAATAATATTAACCATAGTCATTATACCACATAACCATGGTCATTATACCACATAAACATGGTCATTATGGTCATTATTTATTTATTAGTAGTTGTATTGATATATAGTATTGAGTAATTTTGGTTAATAGTTAACTATTTTTTATATATTAATCATGATTGACCAACATATATCATTGTCCATGTTGAATTATTAAAACTTATTACCCCAACATATTAATATCCTAATCCACTAACCTCAAATCTATAAGTCATTAAAAACTAATCTAAAAATACACTACCTCCTAAACCACTCAACATTAACCCACTAACCACCTAACACTTAATCTTCTAACTCACTAACCACCTCAACACTAACAACCCACAAACCCTTTAGGTAAATGATCTCAATAAAACCTCATTACCCTTTAATCATTAATCTAGCAACGCACTAGGATGTTAACCCCCTCACCACCATATCAATTATGGTTGATTACATTGGCCTCGTATTAAGGTGTTAACCCCTCACCACCATATAATTTATGGTTGACTACATTCACCTCATGTCCCTTAATCACCTAACCTATAAACCACTAAACAATAACCCATTAAATAATCCATCCCTAATCAATAACTCCAGTCCACCAACCTATAAGACACTAACCCACAAACCGCCTAACCATCATCAATTAATTTTTATTACCTTTGTTTTATTATAATACATTGTATTGAACTTGAAATTAAACAATGAATGTAGAATTTAAATCTTTAATGAAATTGCGTTTTTTTTTTTTAAATGATAAAGTGGAAAATTATTTAATTTTTCTACTTGGAATGGAAATATTGAACATTTATATTATAATATTATTATTATGAATTATATAAATTAAATATAAATAATAAGAATTAAAAAAAAAAAACATATTTATATTATATATTTTCTAATTTTATTTTTTAAATTTCCATATTAAAAGTCAACTTTGTTTTTTTATAAAATTTATTTATAAATTATCTTTATAGAATATTATTTTTTATTTTTTCAATATTATAAATTTTTTTATAATTTTTATAAATTATCTTTATAAAATATTATTTTTTGTTTTTCAATATTATAAAAAAATTTATAAAAAAATGTTTCATTATAAAATTTAGATTGTTTCATTGTATATATCTTGAGAGTTGTATATTATTTCTATTGAGTTAAAAAAATGTGTACTCAGTTTTAAATTGAGTTGGACCAAGTTATACAACTTTTTATTGGGTTACAACTTTTTATTGGGTTGTTTTACATAGGAGTGGAGATAATGTAATAAAATGTTGTATTATATTTATATCTTTAACTCTAGATTTTGGCAACATTGTTTCTCGATTTCAAATCAAAAGTTCGTTCTTTAGTAGACTATTTTAGATATTGTAATAAAGTATTGTATTATATTTATATCTTTCACTATCAATTTTGGCAACATTGTTCCTCAATTATTAATTTTGACAAAATTGTTTCTTTATTTTAGATAAAAAGTTTGAAGAAATTTGTTATTAATAGACTATTTTATCTTTGTTCTCATAAGTTATGATATTGTTTATTTTCTTGGAATTGTTTTTAATATATTTATTATTTACAAATTAACAATATTAAGTTTTTATGGTGGATTTGATTATGATGTGTTGCATTCTAGTTTATCTCTAAGTATATTAGGGATTATAATAATTATGTAAGTATTGGATAATCTTTATACTTAGTCTTATCATGATGAGAATGTGTATAATATTAAAATATAATAATTGAATAAACAAAATGAAAAGCATGAATTACATATTTCYTTTAAACTTAACTGGGCATTCTTATTTTGTTCATGTATATGAGAAATAATTTAGTATTGAGAACATTATCTATAATAGGAGGATACACATTATTTCCACTTTTTGACAATACTTACCTCTCTACTATCATATTATGTAAAATCAAAGGTCACAAAGTTTAGCATTCACATATCAAAGTGTAAATATAGTCATTTTCATTTAATGATGAAATAACCATATACAAATTCAAGAACCTTACACAATGTCAAGAAGTGTCCAAAATTTGGAGTATTATTGGTATCAACCACAAAGTAGATGGAGGTTAAGATGATTCACATATCCAAAATGTAATAATTACTCTTAGTTCCCATATGGTATGTACACTAGAAAACTTCTTGACATTAAATATAAATATATTGAATAAGGAATTTGTTCACCTCTAAGGACTTGGATCATGATCTTGTGGACCATAAAAAAATTAAAATGACCATTTGTTTTCAACAAATTAATGAATTAAGGATAATATTCAAAAATAAACTCAAAGTATGAGGGGAGACATATAAGAATGAAGAGGAATACACAACTCTAGGATTCACAAAAAATTACAAGCATGAGAAGTTTTTATTGAACCCCATCTTTCACCATTGGAAATGACTTTAATCCAATTTTTAATAAATTCTATTCACAGATCCATAACAATCTCAGCCACCTTATGTTCCATATCATGTAGTGTGATAAAGTGATATCTAATAGTGATTATTATGTTCAACATGATTAGTGAATCATTTCATGATCTCTTAGATTCTAAATTTTTCTTCAGATTATCAAAAGGTCTTCTTAATTTCTTCTATCCTAATGTTAAATGCCCCCCTTAGTTATCAATTTCTTCTACCCTAATGTTAAATTCCCCCTTAGTTATCAATTGAGAATCAACAATTATTAAAGATCCTTTCAAATTCTTTTCTGACGCAACTT
>JASDQU010107862.1:39358-60409 GCA_032191745.1 Picea mariana
TTTTTTTTTTCGTTTCTTTTTTGTTTTGTTTTTAAATTTAAAAAAAAATGAATTTTGAATATATTTTTTGAAATGTGTTTTTTTGTTCATTTAAAAAGAAAAAATTAGGAAGATTTTGTCCTTTCTATTTATTTAGTTTTTAATGTATTTTTTTTTTAAAGTTTGTAAATAAATTTTCAAGTGAACATTTGGGGTCCCATTTTGGGTTGTTTATTTGCGTAGAGATTTGTGTCAATGCCACAATTTCAATTAGGTTGTAAAAAGCTATGATTTTAACGTTTAGATTTTTTTTTTGTAGCATCACTTTTTGATTTAGGTGTTGATTTTAAGGTTTTTGTGAGCAACTATATGAGTTTTGAAGGCCATGCTTAAAAAAATGTTGTAATTTTAACCCCGTTAGAAAAATGGTGTTACCGGTAGCACCACTTTTTTATTTAGGAGTTGATTTTCATGTTTTTTTATGCAAAACTATGGGTTTTAAGGGATAAAGTTCGTGTTTTATAGTTACAGTTCTCATTAAGTCAGTAACTTTGTTTCAACCATTCCTCAAATTTGAAGCATTAAAAAACTAGATCTTCTTCCTTGTTATATTATTTTCGCTAACATCTCCATTCATGTACGCATGATAAGTAATTAGGAGGAGATGGAGGATGATTCCAATGTTTATGTGATGATATACGTCCATCAAATGATCAGTTCCAACTATGATGGAGTGGGTCACATGAGTGGCTAAGGCTCTATCGCTGTCATCCCTCCCTTCTCCCTCTCAAAGTCTCTTAGGGAATGGAAATATTGAGATCCATACATGCGTTTAATGTCCACCATTTCTTCTTCTCTAGTTTAGACTTCACTTATAACAAAGAATAGGGAAAATCCAATTGAGTTCCCTTCACTTTCTCACAACTTTGTTGTGAGGCGTGTCTTCACTTTTACCATCGACAATTAAATCGAAGTTCATTCTTTTACCAAATTCCATTCCATTATAGGTGTTAGGAAGCAGAAGTAAAATACATCATAAACAAAGAATAAACAAGCAATAAACTGAGAACAACAATCAAATAATATAACACAGTGATTTACGTGGAAGTCCAATACGAGAAAAAACCATAGGAAAAATGATAATCAATATTATTATTATTCAAGGGAGAATTATGATAGACAATCACAAGCATACAATCGTCCTCTTTTCACATCTACACACTACACTTCACTATATTGCACTCCACACCTCTATGGGTATGCTTGTTATATAAGATCATTTATAGGGTTAAACAAACTTGTTACAACCCGATCCATCAGTTACACAACCTATTCATTGAAGTGTGCATGCACGCACATTCTAAATTTAGGTGAAGTGCATGTGCATTCTACCACATGGGAAATTATTTGGCACCTTTTCAACAATTTCTGCCTTGAAAATAATTTACCTGATGTATCATGCATGAATTAATTCATCACCTTTACTGCAAGCCAAGAGAATACAAAAACCGTCGTAGCTTCTCTAACAAAATTGGTTTTGTAAACATGTCTGCAAAATTCCCTTTTGTATGGACCTTTACCAGAGCCACTCCCCCTTCATCAACAACTTGTCTTACAAAATGGTATTTAATAGAAATATGTTTCATCTTACTATGATAAGTTGGATAGCTAGCCAAATGAATAACACTTTGACTATCGTAGAATACTTTCACCTTGTCCAATATCCTTCCAAATTCACCCAACAAACCGTTTAACCAAATTTCCTCCTTACATGCATCTGAAGCAACCATATGTTCTTCCTCAGTAGTGGATAAAGAAACACATTTTGAGTCTTTGACATCCAACTAACAGGTCCTCCTGCAAGAGTAAATACATATCGTGAAGTGGATATCCTTTTTTCCAAGGCACTTGCAAAATATGAATCTACATAACCGCAATTTGAATCATTGGAACCATCATAGGTGATGGAATAATTACTTATTCCTCTAAGATATCGAAGCACCCATTTCACTGTTGCACAATTCTTTTTACCTGGATTTTCCATGTATCTACTGACAACACCAACTGCATGTGAAATATATGGTCTAGTACTCACCATCACATACATCAAACTTCCTACTACAATAGCATAAGGTACACGAGACATATAATCCTTTTCCTCATCATTACTAGGACATAAACATAAATAAATTTTTAAATGGGAAGCCAAAGGGATATTTACGAGTTTCACATTATTCATAATGAATCTCATAAGTATTTTATCCACATACTTCTGTTGTGATAACCACAAGTTACCATGTTTCCTGTCTCTATGTATCTCCATGCCCAAGATTGGTTTTGTTTCTCCTAGATTCTTCACATCAAATGCTCTAGCCAATTAAGCCTTTAAACTATTGATTTCGACAATGCTTTTGCTTGCCACAAGCATATCGTCAACATATAACACCAAAATAATGAATATTCTATTTTCCAACTTTTTAAAGTAAACATAGTGATCATATTCACTTCTTGTAAAATTTAGGCTCACCATGAAGGAATCTTTATTCTTGTCACATTTCCTGGGAGACTGTCTCAGGCCATACAATGAATTCTTGAGTTTGCAAACAAACCTCTTATTGCGATTCTAAAAAAACCCTTTTGGTAATTCCATATATATATTCTCATCCAAATATCCATGTAGAAATATTGTTTTAACATCTAGTTGTGCTAACTCAAGATCAAGTAAAACAACTAGTGCTAACACACATGAACTAAACAAGCTTCACAATTGGTGAAAATATCTCATGAAGATCAATACCTTCCTTTTGAGAATACCCTTTTGCTACCAGTCTTGTTTTATACCTTTCAAATTTATCATCAACACCCTTTTGTAGTTTGTAGATCCACTTGCAACTGACGAACTTCCCGTCGTTTGGAAGTTCTACTAGGTCCCATGTTTTATTCCTCTCTAAGGCATCCATTTCTTCTTTCATAGATTTTTTCCATTGAGCAGTTTCAAATACCTTAATTGTTTTTCCTGACAACAACTAGGTTCTCCATCAATAAAAACCAATGCCACAGATGAAACATAATCATCATACCTTGTAGGAGGATTCCTGACCCGTGTAGATATTCTTAGAGATGGTTGCGGCATATCCTCAGTTTCTTTGATATTTTCAGCATTTTCATCTTCTTCTTCTGGAAATTATTCATGCTCCTCCCTTTCTAAAGATGGTTGAGTTTCCAATTGAAATTGCTAAACTTTCGATACATTTTCTTGTCTCACTTCAACATCTACCAATTCTGATTTTAAAAGTGAGGATTCATCAAATAATACATATCTTCTTATGATGAGTTTGTGTGTAGTAGGATCCCACAATCTGTACTCCTTAACTCCATCACCATAAACAACAAAGACATATCTCTTTGATATAGGATCTAACTTAGAACATTGATCTTTAGAAATAAGAGCATAAGTATCGCAACCAATATTATCAGATTTGAATAATCACATGAATGACTTGTCCATACCTCTTCTGGAATCTTATAGTTTATTGCAATTGATGGTGATGCTTCTACCCACAATTCCTTCTGCAACTGAGAATTCTCCTTTCTCTCTCTAGAAGAGTCCTATTCATGCATTCAACAACACCATTTTTATGAGTATAAACCGTGGTATTATGTCTTTCAATCCCAGCTTCCTTGAAATAGTTTTCAAACTCCACATATGTGAACTCACCTCCATTATATGTTCTTAAATACTTGAATGACCTTTCAGTGCTCTTTTCAACCAAATATCTAAATTGCTTAAAAGTATTAAGTACAACAAATTTTCTTTTAAGTAAATAGACCCAAACCTTTCTAGAGTAATCATCTATAAATGTCACAAAATATGATGATCTTCCAAAAGAAATTGTAGGGGATGGTCCCCAAAAATATGAATGAATGTAATCAAGGATACCTTTGCTTATATGTATTCTCATTTTAAAATTTTGTCTACGCTATTTTCCAAAAACACAATACTTGCAGAAATTCAAATTTAGAAACTTTAAACTTGGAAGTGACTTATGATTAACCAGTATCTTAAGACCTTTTTTTGCTCAAATGACCCAAACATTGATGCCATAAATGAATATATTTACTTGCACCTTCAGATACTACCACTGCTTGATTTACTTCTATCCTTCCTTCAAGCTAAAAAAGGTTCCCGATCATCTTTTCCTTCATGACCACTAAGATGCCTTTGGACACCTTCAATACTCCAACTTGAGTTGTACACTTATAACCAGTATAATCTAGAACTCCCAAAGATATCATGTTCTTTCTAAGTTTAGGTACATGTCTTACATATGTTAATTTTCTTATAGAACCATCATGCATTTTAATCCAAATGCTACCAACCCCAACAATTTCACAAAAAAAAACATTTCCCATAAAAAAACACCATCATCAATAGATTGGTAAGTTGAGAACCAATTTCTATGAAGACACATGTGGCTGGACACACCAGAATATAACAACCAATGCTAATGTTGATGTGAAAAATCACAAGTAGACAATACCTCATCAACCATATCTGAACCTGAACTTGTTTAAGATAAATCAGCTTCCTCTGCTTCCTTTGTAGAGTCCTCTTTGGATGCATTTTGTCTTTTCTAGCAATCCTTCTTCAAACGCTTGATTTTCCAAAGAACCAACATTTCTTCTTACTTGTCTTTCCTTTTGAATTACACATTGATGTACCCCTCTAATTTTTCCCTCTTTATGTAGATCAACCTTTGACCACCATTTCTTCCGTTGTTGAGGTTTCTTTATTGGATCTTCTCCTAATCTCCTCAGACAACAAAGCTCCCACAAAAATATCATAATAAATGGTATATGTTGTGTGAAACCACATAGATGTGACCAGATGATCCCAAGACTTAGAAAATGAACATAATAGTGTAACTTCCTTGTCCTCGTCTTCATACTTTATTTTCATACTAGATAATTGGCAAATCAAAGTATTGAAAACATTTAAGTAATCAACAATTTATGTACCTTCTTTCGTTCGTAAGCTACACAATTGTGTCTTCAACAAGATTGTGTTCATCAAGGACTTTGCCATATATAGACTTTCTAGTATGTTCCATAACCTGTTATTCTCTCCTTTCTAGTAATGTTAAACAACACTTCATCTTCCAGACAGAAACGAATGGTAGCAAGGGTTCTTGCATCAAGATATTCTTAGTCCTTGTCTATTAATTTTATTGGTTTCTTTGAATTTTCCACCAAAGCCTTTTTAAATTCTTGTTGCACAAGCATATCCCTCATCTTGAGCTTCCATATCTCAAAGTTATTCTTTCTTCTAAATTTATCCACCTCAAACTTAGAACTCTGCACTTTCACCATTAGCAGAAAACTCCAAAACCACTGCTTATAAAGATAACACTTTAAAAAAACTATGAAAGAACAATATTGTATTTGAATTCCCAAAATATTTAATTAAAACGTTTAAGATAAATACAAATATTTAATATATAAACCTTTTATTAAAACAAAAAACGATCTACCTTTTAAACAAATAATATTTTAATACACATCCTCCATCCACTTATATCTAAAAACAATCCTCTAAGCACAAAATATAATAATAGTCATCGGGTCTCGTTCTGCGTGGTGGCAGAGGGGGTATATAGGATTCATGTTGATTGAAGGTGAATCTTGTGAATTGAAAGATCCAAAGTCGAAGTATTGTTAATCGTAAGTCTATAGGATCGCGCCAAAGATATAAGATCCAAAGAGAATGAAAAGCGATGTCTTAATCAAAGATAGATCCATATGATATATTGAAAGAACCCACCAGTCCCAAAGTGAGGTTAGTTAGCGAAGGCTATACAGACAGAAAGGCTAGATAGATGGAGGGAGGGGAGGGGGCACAGGCACTATTCTGGACAGGGAGAAAGGGGGGTGTTATTTTTCAATAGTAGATTCGTCGCATGGTAGATTCGCCGACATTGCGATTCACTGACACAAGTTTTGTCCCTTTTGGACCCATCCTTTCATAATTCATGTGCATAATAAAACAAAAGAGGTAGATTTTATACCATGCTATATGCATACACCTTCATATATTACCTTCAATATATATTAATTTCCATGATTATAGCTCCCATCATAAATCATAAACATCGATGAAGTTTGGTTATCATACCACCTGATAAGCGTAGAGTGCGAGGAACACAAGTTTATCGCCTTTATCGCAATTTCTGCACATTGTAATAAGCGACAATCCACCAATATCCCTTCTCCTGCAAGCCCTGGGAAACGATGATTTGGCTTCCTGTACAAGATTACACACGATAAGGAAGAAATTATCGCCTCTATAGAAAATCTGACCTTATTCCTTCTCTGCTTCAGCGAAAAACACAATCTTGTTGATTATTTATTTTTTCCCAGAAGCAAAACAATGCATAAACAAGAAATAAACCAAGAATAGTAATCACACAATCTAACACAACATAGTGATTTACGTGATTCAAGGGAGAATTACAATGGCTAATCCAAGGCATACAACCATCCTCTTCTCATATACACACTACACTCCATTGTATTGCACTCCACACCTCTACGAGTATGCTTTTTATATAGGATCAATTATGGGATTAAACAAAATCATTACAACCTGATCCATCAGTTACATGACCTGTTCACTAAATTGTACATGCATTCACATTCTAGATTTAGCTTATGTTCATGTGCATGGGATTAAACAAACTCGTTACAACCTTATCCATCAGTTACAAAGCCTGTTCACTAAATTTTACATGAATTCACATTCTAAATTTAATTGATGTTCATGTGCATACTACCACATAGGTATTTAGTTGGCACATTTTCAACAATAGCAACATTTGACCACAATTCCATCTCTCCCAACATAGAACATACCACTGTCAATCAATTGTTCATTCACATCCTAAATTTCAAGCTGCAAAACATTATCAAGCTCAAGTCGAGGCCTTCAATTTGGTTAGTTGATAAAGCTTTTATTAACTTATGTAAGGATCCTCCTCGTTACGACGACAACCTCTTATAACAAGTGCATTTTTTTTTTGTGTGTGTTTTTAAAAGTGTGTGCACGCATGTACAAGGGAAACAACACATTCGACTCTACGTTGCCACCTGACAATGAACAAGACGCAAACCATGACGAACACATCAAGATGACATAAGACGCACAATAAGTAATTGTATGCATTTAATGACAAACAATCGACTATAAAAAGACTGACTTCCCACCTGTCCTACCCTGCAATGGTTAGGACCTCCAAGACACATAAGCAATTCTCAAGCCCAGGTTCCCATCGATTTTAACCATTTAAGGTCTCAGATATAGTGACTGTTCTGAGGAACATGGAGGTGTCTACATTACGCCCGACTCAATCCGGACAAAAACTAAATATGCTAAATCGACAAACAACAAGAAGATCCTGCATGATAAAGTTTTATGAATCAACATGCATCAAATGAATTTCTACGGTGCAAGAGAAATTGGTTACTAAATCCAAATGGAACGACATAAGTGCATGCACAAAGAAATTAACTTTATTTAAATTCAAGAAGCAAGGTAGTCATCTACTTTACTCAAGGCGCAGAATTAATTAGTCATTACTTCAACTGTAGCTATATACCATGATGCACAGTAAGTATTGACTAAATCATGGAGCAAGGAAATCAGTTACATCTGTCTCACCCCTCTACAATTTCAGGGAGCATACATTCTATTATAACCAAACAATTCACTCGTTCTTGCACCTCTCTTAAAGGCGCACGAGTAACAATTTGCAATTGATTTAAGCTAAGTGAAATACACTATAATAATAAAAACAACTATATGGTTTGTGACTAAAATACCATTACGATGAAGTTGCACTATCTATTAAATAAATAGATCAACATGGAGGATTGTAGGATTCCATTGCATTCACGAAACCTATACATATATCTTTGAAATTATAGTAATTTACATTACAGATTTATCTCTATACATATATCCATTAAATAAATTTACACTATGTATATATCTATTAAATAAATTGATCAACATTGAGGATTCCGTTGCATTCACAAAGCCTATACATATATCCCTGAAATTTATAGTAATTTACACTACCAAAAACCAAATCAAAGAAAATTCAAAGGCCTTTTAATTGAATTTACATGTTTCATAGTGATAGTAGTATTTCTTGGATTTTGGCCTTACAATTATCCTAAGTTTTCCAATTTCATAAACAATGCTCTATATTTCAATGGTTCACAAATTCATTAAGAACAATAAATAACATGAAAATTTCATTACAGTAGCATTACGCATCCCCATTAAAATAACAATCTATTCAGTACCGAGCATTAACATCCCATTACATTAAATGACATTCCATTACATTACATTAATCATTTCATTGCATTTACATTACATTACATTACATCCCGTTACCTTACATTATCCTTACCATAAGCTTTAACATTAAGCATTATTTTACATTGATCATTACCCTAACTAGTATAACATTAACAATACCAGTATTGTTAGTAGTAACAAAAACAATACACTACTTTAGCATTACCATGATCAATGTTAGTATTGAAAAATTAGCCTTCAGTGGATACTATTATTAACATTAACCTTTACACGACCTGAACATTCCATAAGCAAAAACAGTAAACCACCTTCTTGAAAAACACAGGTCACCAGCTCTTGGCATTAAAAACACATCATGTTGTCCATCAAAATTATTTCTTGTCAGGTTTGTTAAATTTTAGACTTCTGAAGGAGCGGCTGAGAGATGGTTCAAGCATCAAGTGCGCAGGAATAGGAGTGGTGGTTCTAGTTATAAACAAAATGGTACTTAGCAATAAGCGGCGAAAAGGTAGGACGCAAAGGTGTAGGGTTTCTATCCCGGTTTAGCAAGTCGCATGGTGGGTACATGGCTGCCTAGTGGCCGAAGTACCCAATGAAATTGCAATGGAGTAAACATGCTACCAATAACAAGTTACGGCATAAGGCGAAATCATCGTTGTCATGCCACAGAGATTCACATGGGTAACAGACAACATTTTTCCATGGATAGAACATTCATGTCTTTAGGAGTAGATTTGCCAAGGTGACAAGGTAAGGGCCCAGCAGTTATCTCCAGTAGACTCGCAGGCCATAATAGCGCTGCCACACCCATGAAACCGTCGGTAGGTGAAGGAGACAAAGGCTCACACAGACCAGCCACACAAAACTGGAAAAATCGCCTGAAATGATTCTAACTCAGAGAGTAGAGGGGCAAGGATATCCTTTCTAAGGCTTCTACACTGCACCGACAAACCCTTCAGCAAAGTAAAGGGCATCTTGGTAGTGATTTTCCGAAGGAGGAAAGGTAAGGGAGCTATCATCTAAGGGATGACTCGTAGACCAACATCTAAATCATATCAACAGATAATAGAACACACACGATTCAGGGATTAAGGTGAGAGCTAAAAAGTATAGGTAAACACCCAAGCAATGCCTCCCAGAGAACGACGAGTAAAGTGAAGGGTCAAACGCTAGAAAAAAAATTCAAGAAGCAGGTGAAAAAAGAACGCACAGTGAAAAAGGAATTACAGATCGTTTCCCCAATAAGAACAGACTCTAAAATATCTTTTTCATTTGTTAAATTACTAAAGAATGGATGCTAGAAGAGGTCCTCGGGCAGTCTCCATATAAAATCTCTTCAGAGGATAGATTTAAATAAAATTTATTTTGTAAACTCTTGACAGAAGTTAAGCTGTAATCTATTGTTCATGGTGATCCCCACTTTAGGGCAGTGAACGATGCACTAAAAGCTCACAACAAGATTATTACAGACACCATGTACCACCATTGTTATGATGACCATGTAGACCTTCCCCTTAGTTCAAACTGAGGAAGACATTTGGAAGATTCAAGTATTTATCGTCAACTCAAAATGAAAATCTAGAATAGGGCCAGTGACACAAATTTTCGTCTTTATCTAGAAATACAAGACAAGCATCATTATATATTCGGGCAGGTAAATTCGGTCAAATTCAGGCATGTAAATTCTAAACAGAAAATACATTACAGTCAATTTTTAAACGAAATTACCTCGCATAAACTGCATTACGTAATTCCTAACTTAAGGATTTCATTACATAAAATTATAGTACACCAATTTTAAACAAATGTGTTTTAGACATGCAACTCTAGTCAAAACTCAGACATATATCATCAAGAATAGATTCAGATAATTAAGGTCCATCAAAAAATCAAGAAGGGTAGAGGATTGGACTTCCTGTGCCAGAATCCAAATGCATTCACAAGTAAAACACCTACAGATCTAATCATACATCCTACACAGTCTATCAATCAACCGAAGGGTGTACCTTTTTCTGTATGCCTGCTCCAGGTGTCATCCGCCACTCCATGCTGATCCTGCTCGCTGACCGTCGAGACCTCACCGATACCTCCCAACCAATCGCTAGGGGTACTCTACTTCCCCCTTAGCCCCCCAAGCCGCAAAGGGGCCACACACTATCCAGATGGTACGTCTAGCTCCTATCTCGCGTCGCAAGGCCGAGCTACCACTCCTATCCGAGGTGGAAAATCCCAACTACCCAGAAGTAATGATTCAACTCACAATTCCGGCAGCATAATGTTACACTATCAGTCGATCCCCTACTTCCTCCTGCTCCCTCTCTTTTATAGAGTTTTAGCACTTCCAAACTTTCCCTAAATCTCTTTTAATTTAAGTTTTAATGAAAATCTTCTAAATTTCTCCATCATACAAGTGTCATTCATTCCCCACTTTCCTCCAAAATTTATTTTCTTTAATTTATTAATTGTCTCATTTCCCTCACCCATCTAGAGTTGCTCCTAAATTTACTCCTAGGTGTTCCTAGATTCCCTTACAGGTTTTAAATACTTTCCCTAAACTGATGTTGCTAATTTAGTTCGATTTAGAAGGTTCTTTATTGCTGATTCATTACTAAGTTGACCTCGCCTTTTACCATAAGTTCCCTTCTTTCCCTTATTATGTTTCCTCCCTTCCATAGTTTTCTAATTCTTATTATTCCATTCTTTCCCCTTTTAATTAGAGCCAAAACGGCAGTTGCGCTATTTAATCTTTCCCTTTTTTTTTTTTTTTATTAATTTAATATCTTTTACGCTTTCACAAGTTAAAAATTAAATTCTTATTTACACCCCCCTTTTATTAATTTAACATCATCAATGCGACGTCCCCTTCAGGACGCACTATGTGCTCCAAGGGTGCCACTCGCCTCTAGTGTTTCTTTTGCGCAACATGCCCTTCAGGATGCACCATGTGCTCCAAGGGTGCCACTCACCTCTTATGTTTCTTTTGCGTGACATGCTCTTCAGGATGCACCACGTGCTCCAAGGGTGCCACTCGCTTCTTGACTGATTGGTAGACATCAATAATCCCTGGAGTCAACACTCCACCAGGTGAACTTGTGGGAGACTAAGGGATTCTAAGGAATAAGGCCCCCACCTTATTGCGCGCCCTTTAGAATCATCGTGAGTGACTTTCGCAGTCTGCCCTCATGGCATCGTGGGTCCTCTCGAACTAGGTAATTTTTAACCTACAACTCGAGCCATGGCGGGAGTGCTAGTAGGCTGTGGCAGGGTTGCTGTCCACACCTCTCCCTCAACCTTTCTGGTAGTCATGTGTGTTGTCCCTTTACTCCATATGTGATTCTGGTCGAAAATCTATCGTCATCTTGCATCATCAACAACCGTGTCAGAACATGTCCACATCATATCATCAAATCCAATGTACTAAAATCACAGTAAAAATCAAACCCCAAGCACACTCCCTGAATCGATTCAGAGTCCAAGGGGCTCCGTCGATGCCTCTGCATCCTCAAGGTCCAAAACCCTGCACACTCAGTAAAACCGAGTCAATAGCACCTGTCTAGGTCAAAGAAGTAAAACATCATGTCATCTACCATAACGCATCATAATCAAGGAAAAATGTTTTAATATCATAATAGATCGGATCACTTGCGAGCAAGTATCCTCAAAGAATAAGTTTTCTCAGTATGCCAGAGCGGGATGTTACATACACCCCCTCTTGGTCTAAACTTCGTCCTAAAGTTTCATAGTATAAATGTTGAAATAAGTTTATCACAGTATCATATGTCTATCTATCAAACAAAAATGGAAACTGTTGGCACATATCATATCCGTCGTCCCAGGTCGTCGAGTGTCGACTATAATTGTCCCACGGGACCTTGACCTGATCTACCGTTTGAAATCATAATTGTCGAACGCGATGATCTAAGATGCGGACTAGCTCAGCCGTGAGCGCTCCCTCATCTGATACCTGCAAGGAACTCATGTCAATAACATGCGTAGCATCACTGATATAATGTCTCAAAACAGATACATGAAAAACATCATGCATACGCCTCAAGGAATCAGGCAAGGTTAGTTGATAGGCCACGGGCCCCTTTCTCTCCACAATCTTGAAAAGTCCCACGAACCTAGGAGAGGTTTTATCTCCCTTTCCAAACTTTATTTAACTCTTATGCGGTTTAACCCGCAAGAAGACTCGACCACTGACCTCGTAACTACGGTCGACTCGGCGCGCATCGGCATAACTCTTCTGTCGATCCTGCGCTTCTTTAATATTTTGTCTTATGGTTTTCATTTTCTCTTCCATTTCTTGGATCGCTTTTGGTCCCACCAGGACCCTATCCTCAAGCCGATCCCAACTCAAGGGAGTCTGACACGGTCGTCGGTAAAGAAACTCGGAAGGTGCCATCTTAATGGTGCTTTGGTAACTGTTGTTGTAAGCAAACTCTATTAGTGGCAAGAATTCTTCCCAATGCTTTTTTTGGTCCATCACGTACATGCGCAACATGTCCTCCAAGGTTTGGTTCATTCATTCTGTCTTTTCGTCAGTCTCCGGGTGATATGCAGTACTAAAGTTAAGTTGGGTTCCCAAGGCCTCTTGGAAAATCGTCCAAAATCGTCTAGTAAACACCAATCCTCGATCGGATATAATATTCTTAGGCACGCCATGCAGGCTCACAATCTCACTGATGAAAACTCTAGCAATGTTAGGTGCCTGATACATCGTACGCACAGGGATAAAGTGGGAAGTCTTCGTAAGAGTGTCTACTACTACGAAAATCGAGTCATGTCTCCTTGCTGTCAGTGGTAATCCAACAATAAAATCCATTGAAATGACCTCCTCAGTAGTAATCCTGTTGGGTGTCTATGTTCAGCCTTTACCTGCTGACACTCCAGACAACTGGCCACATAGTTAACTATGTCGGCCTTCATTCCCCTCCAGAAGAATAAGGGTTTATGATATGCCCTCATCTTTGTGACTCTTGGGTGAGCCATGTAAACTGCTCTATGAGCCTCGCTCATGATCAACATCCTCAACTCGTCATTTGGAAGTACGTAAATCCGATGTTTAAACCTTAATAACCCATCGCTATCAAATGAAAATCCCTCATATCATGGTACAATCATTGTGTTTTGTCCGATAAAACCTTCGACCTCTTTGTACCATTCGTCGTCACGCTGTAAAGTGAGAATCTTCTCACGTAGATTTGTCTAAAGAGGCATCACCGAAAAGATGTGTGGTCCCTGACTCAAAGCATCCACCACTCGGTTCATTGTTCCCTTTATGTAGGTAATCTCAAAGTCGCATTTGCTAAGCAATTCTGACCAATGTTGTTGTCACGTGTTCAGGTCGCTTTGCGTAAAAATGTGTTGTAGTCCACAATGATCAGTCTTTAGTTCAATTCTTGTCCAACAAGGTAGTGTCTCCAAACCTTTAAGACATATACTATGGCTAATAACTCCAAATCGTGCATCGCGTAGTTTTCCTCATGCCTTCTCAGTTTCCTCGAAATGTAAGCAATTACTCGTCCGTCTTGCATCAAGACTCCACCTAAACCTTCCTTGGATGCGTCAGTGCATACCAAGAAGTATGCATCCATGTCAGGGACCTTTAGTATCGACGTTATTGTCAACAACTCTTTAAGCTTCTGAAATGCTTCCGCGTATTTCTCGGTCCAAACAAACTTCTTGTTTTTCTTCTGCAATTCTGTGATCAGATCTGTTATCTTCAAAAATCCCTCGACAAACCGTCGATAGTATCTTGCTAAATCCATAAATCTACACACTTCCGTGACATTCGTCAATGCAGGCCATTCCATAATAGCCTCGACCTTGGTTGGATCCACGACGATACCTTCGTCGGAGATGACATGACCTAAGCAGTGAATCCTCGATTGATAAAAATAGCATTTGGACAATTTCCCATATAGTTTGTGCTCTCACAGACACTGTAGTACCAAGTGAAAGTGCTGGTCATGCTCCCCTATCATATGAGAGTAAATCAAAATATCGTCAATGAACACTTGGACGAACTTGTCCAAGTACTCGTGGAACACCTTGTTCATCAAACTCATAAATACTCCTGGGGAATTTGTTAGTCCAAATGGTAAAACAATAAACTCGTAATTTCCAAACCTCCTTTTAAAAGTGGTCTTAGGGATGTCATCCTCCTTGATCCATAACTGGTGATACCCTGATCGCAAATTGATCTTGGAGAACACCGTCGCACCCTTCATTTGAACGAACAGATCATCAATTCTTGGCAAGGGATATTGATTCTTGATCGTGGCCTTGTTCAGTTGACGGTAGTCAATGCAAAGCCTCCACGATCCATCCTTCTTTCGTATGAAGATAACCAGTGCACCTCACGGTGACACACTAGGACATATTAGTCCCAGGTCCAACAACTCCTTCAGTTGCATTTTCAACTCTTGTAACTCTGGGGTCGACATCCGATAAGGCGTTCTTGCTATCAGTTCAGTCCTCGGTTTTAGGTCTATAGTAAACTCCAACTCCCTTTCTGGTGGCATCCTAGGTAACTCCTCTGGACATATGTCTGCAAATTCCTTCACCACTGGAAGGTGCTCAAGACCTTCTGCTACTCCCTTCTTGTTTAACACAAGGATCGTGTAAAGCTTTCACCCCTTGCACATACTCTTTCGTAACTGTAAGGAAGAGATGAACCTCAGGGAAACTCCCTGGTTTCATCCTACAATCACATGTCTCTGTCCCTCGTCATCAATCAAACTCAACCGTTTCGTCTTACAATTGAGTATTGCCTCATACGATTCCAACCAATCCATACCAATAACGACATCATAAGATCCTAAGATCGTGATGTACAAGTTGGCCCTCGTGACAAACTCTCCCAGGTTAAGGGAACAACCCATAACCTTTCCTCCAACCTTCTGTTTGGCTCCTGAAGCCATCTTTAGGAAGCTAAACTTGTCCTGTTCGACTACCTTTACCTTAATCCTTTTTAGCGCTGCACCAGAAATGAAACTCTCAATAGCACCTGGGTCTATCAAAATACTAAGGGTCTGCTCAGCGACAGTACCTATCGTCTCGAGCACAGTCGACTGGTGCTCTGCTTGACACTTATTCACCACTGCATGAATCCGATGGGCCTTGCCCAAATATCCCACGGTAGTGGGTCTGACTGATCCGGACACTTTGGTCCTCTCCAGAGGACATTCGTGTTGGTAGTGTGGCTCACCACACGTCCAACACCCCTTCTTCGGCTCAGTAGTCTTGGTACCCGAAGTAGAAGATGACGACCCACTGGCTTGGAACCCTGGTCTGTTCTACTGAACAGGCCTAAACTGCTGTTGCTGCGGGCGATGCTGCTGTTGATGCTGTGGTCCCCGATAAGGTGTCCACTACTGAGGCTGTGGTCGCTGTTACACATCAAAATTACTCACTTTGATAGTGTCACAAGTGTCGTCATTACAAGTGTTACAAGTGTCGCATTTTGCTCACAAGGTCGCAAGTGTCACATGTTGCTCACAAGTGTCGCAAACATCAAACAAAGCATACTGCCATGATGCCTATGTCATGCCTATAACGACATGAGAAGGACACTTGAAACACCTCAAACATTTGATTTGGAAGAGGAGAAATGATTCAACAGGCTTACAAACCTTTTGCCATCTGAAAGCACCTCAAAAACTGAGTTTTTGGAGAGGATCACTCCCCCTTACACTACCTCAGAGCGTCGACACTCCCCCTTACACTGTTAGGGAGCATTATAACACTCCCCTGGCCCTTTTTAGGGAGCACTATAGATTTTGAGAGCGTTGGTGCCTCCTAAAGCCTACAAAGGAGCGCTACAGCGCTCTAATGGCCCCTTTGAGGGAGCACTACCTATTCTAGGCAGTTGTTAAGCTATTGAGATGAATGGGGGAAGCATCTTTTCATTCTTGGAAGGCAGTTGGATTTGAATCCCTAGTCCAGCCATGATCTTAGGGCAGATCCTCAACTGAAGGAGGCAAATCCTCAACTTACCCAAGGATATCTCAAGTGGTTAAAGCCTCTCCAAGGCTATATAAACAATCTTTCTAATGGTGAAAGAAGGATGGAAAAAGAGAGAATCAAACCAAACTTATGATATCATAAGTGGTACTAGAGTTGATTGGGGGAAGAATTGAAGTTATGAAACTTATGATCTTGGAGGAAACTCACAGTCAGCCAAAGGAGAGTGATCAGTGAAGCTGTTGTTATCCAGGTCGTGGATCTTTCAGGAAAGCGTTATATGAAGAGGACTTGATGAAGCTATCACATTTGCATCTACGATTGTAAGTACTGCTGTCGTTATTCTCATCAATATGACACACTTGGCCTGCTTCTTTCTAGTTTGTGTCTAATATCACATGAACTTATCATTTAGTGATAGATATGTTTTCAAGCTAATATCAATAGTGTAGGAAGCGGTCGTATCTTGTTTTGTCCACAGGGTCCAGCGAAGAGCAAAGGATTGGAGCACAACTTGGAGTGTGCAGGGACAAACGTCGATAAAAAGGTACTTCTGTCATCCTTCCTTCTCGTGTGTTAGTTTAGATATATTTTAAAGGAAGTCAGTGTCCATGATAAGAATTTTTCTGTCTAGGGTTAAGGTCAAGATCTAGAGGTGATCTACCTGTCTGCAGGGAGATTTTCCTACAACAGTCGCCATGTTGTAGTGAAAGTGGATCCCCTTTGGAAGCCATGATATCCTAGCGTATGTCTCGCTGGTGTCTGGTGCTGTTGTGTTCCAGATGGGACCTGTCCTGCTAGTCTTGTTGGAGTCCTGGTCTGACCCCCACTAATAAGCTATTCTTCTGCTATGAGGGCCTTTTGGACGGCATCGTGCAAAGTTTGAGGCATCAAAAACCTAACCTTTGCATGCAATCTTTCGTTAAGGCCAAATACGAACCTGTTAACCTTAAGTTTCTCCGTGTTAAGGTGCAGAGCATACTGGAGCAGCTCCATAAAACATGCCTCATACTCGAGCACCATACTACCTCCCTCTCATAAGGCGTTGAACTCATTGAGCTGACGCTCGATGAATTCCTCTGAAAGGTACCTCTCTTAGAACCGTTCCTGGAACAGTTCCCATGACACATCTTCAACAACCATGTTCAGCTATAGTAGGAACGTTTTCCACCATAGAAGAGTGCTCCCCTTCAGTTGAAAGACCGCCATGCAGACCTTCATGTTGGAGTTATAATTGTGAAGTGAGAAGCACATAGCCATATTCTCCAACCATGCCTCAACGGCTATGCCATCCAGGGCACCAAAGAACTCAGGAAATTTGACCTTCTCGAGTTCACTATGAATGCTACCAGTAACAGCCGGTGCACGTGGTGGAACCTCAGTGGATGTTGGCGCTCTGGCCTCATCGTTGTCCAAATGGCTGATCAGTGCCTCAAACATGCGCTAAAAGGAACTCATCATCCTGACCACATCACCAACTGCTATCTACTCCTACCCAAAAACCTGCTCGTCTCCCTGGGGGTCAGACCCCTCAGGCGTGGATGCTACTGGAGGCATCGTGCCCCCTCCCCTAGCACCCCGTCGTCTGCCTTCACGGTGTCCTCTAACCATGATTACCTGCACGCACACAATCAACTCGATTAGCAACAGTATAATCAAATCATGTCAATGAAATTCGTAGCGATCCCAAGTCATGGGTCGAACCTGCTCTAATACCATATGTAAGGATCATCCTCGTTATGACGACAACCTCTTATAACAAGTGCAATTTTTTTTTTTTTGCGTTTTTAAAAGTGTGTGCAGACGTGTACAAGGGAAACAACACATTCAACTCTATGTCGCCACCCGATGATGAACAAGATGTAAAACATGACGAACACATCAAGATGACATAAGACGCACAACAAGTAACTGTATGCATTTAATGACAAACAATCGTCTATAAAAAGACTGACTTCCCTCCCGTCCTACCCTGCAATGGTTAGGACCTCCAAGACACATAAGCAATGCTCAAGCCTAGGTTCCCATCAATTTTAACGATTTAAGGTCTCAGGGCTGGCAACTGTTCTGAGGAACATGGAGGTGTCTACATCCCGCCCGACTCAATCCAGACCAAAACTAAATATGCTAAATCGACAAACAACAAGACAATCCTGCACGATAAAGTTCTATGAATCAACACGCATCACATGAATTTCTACGGTGCAAGAAAAATTGGTTACTAAATCCAAATGGAATGACATAAGTGCATGCGCAAAGAAATTAACTTTATTTAAATTCAAGAAGCAAGGTAGTCATCTACTTTACTCAAGGTGCAGAATTAATCAGTCATTACTTCAACTGTAGCTATATACCATGATGCACAGTAAGTATCAACTAAATCATGGAGCAAGGAAATCAATTACATCTGTCTCACCCCTCTACAATTTCAGGGAGCATACATTCTATTATAACCAAACAATTCGCTTGTTCTTGAGATCTCTTAAAGGTGCGCGAGTAACAATTTGCAATTGATTTAAACTAAGTGAAATACACTACAATAATAAAAATAACTATATGGTTTGTGACTTAAATACCATTATGATGAGGTTGCACTATCTATTAAATAAATAGATCAACATGGAGGATTCCAGGATTCAATTGCATTCACGAAACCTATACATATATCTTTGAAATTATAGTAATTTACATTACAGAAATATCTCTATACATATATCCATTAAATAAATTTACACTATGTATATATATATTAAATAAATTGAACAACATTGAGGATTCCGTTGCATTCAAAAAGCCTATACATATATCCTTGAAATTTATAGTAATTTACACTACCAAAAAACAAATCAAAGAAAGTCAAAGGTCTTTTAATTGAATTTACATGTTTCATAGTGATAGTAGTATTTCTTGGATTTTGGCCTTACAATTATCCTAAGTTTTCCAATTTCATAAACAATGCTCTATATTTCAATGGTTCACAAATTCATTAAGAACAATAAATAACATGAAAATTTCATTACAGTAGCATTGTGCATCCCCATTAAAATAACAATCTATTCAGTACCGAGCATTAACATCCCATTACATTAAATGACATTCCATTACATTACATTAATCATTTCATTGCATTTACATTACATCCTGTTACCTTACATTATCCTTACGATAAGCTTTAACATTAAGCATTATTTTACATTGATAATTACCCTAATCAGTATAACATTAACAATACCAGGATTGTTAGCAGTAATAAAAACAATACACTACTTTAGCATTACCATGATCAATGTTAGTATTGAAAAATTAGCCTTCAGTGGATACTATTATTAACATTAACCTTTACATGACTTGAACATTCCATAAGAAAAAATAGTAAACCACCTTCTTGAAAAACACAGGTCACCATCTCTTGGCATTAAAAACACATCACGCTGTCTATCACAATTATTTGTTGTCAGGTTTGTTAAATTTTAGAGTTCTAAAGGAGCGGCTGAGAGATGGTTCAAGCATCAAGTGCGCAGGAATAGGAGTGGTGGTTATGGTTATAAAGAAAATGGTACTTAGCAATAAGTGGCGAAAAGGCAGGATGCAAAGGTGTAGGGTTTATGTCCCGGTTTAGCAAGTTGCATGTTGGGTACATGATTGCCTAGAGGTCGAAGTACCCAACGAAATTGCAATGGAGTAAATAGGCTACCAATAACAAGTTACAGCATAAGGAGAAATCATCGCTATCGCACCACAGAGATTCGCGTGGGTAACATACAACATTTTTCCATGGATAGAACATTCATGTATTCAGGAATATATTCACCAAGGTGATAGGGTAAGGGCCCAACAGTTATCTCCAGCAGACTCGCAGCCCATAACAGCGCTGCCACACCCATGAAACCACTGGCAGGTGAAGGAGGCAAAGGCTCACGCAGACCGGCCACACGGAACTGGAAAAATCAACTGGAACGATTCTAACTCAGAGAGTAGAGGGGCAAGGATATCCTATTTAAGGCTTCTACACTGCACCGAAAAACCCTTCAGTAAAGGAAAGGACGTCCTGGTAGCGATTTTTTGAAGGAGGAAAGGTAAGGGAGTTGTCATCTAAGGGATGACTCGCAGACCAGCATGTAAATCATATCAGCAGATAATAGAACACACACGATTCAATGATTAAGGTGAGAGATAAATGGTATAGGTAAACTCCCAAGCAACCCCTCCCAGAGAACGACGAGTAAAGTGAAGGGTCAAACGCTAGAATAAAATTTCAAGAAGCAGTTGAAAAAAGAACGCACAGTGAAAAAGGAATTACAGATCGTTTCCCCAATAAGAACCGACTCTAAAATATTTTTTTCATTTGTTAAATTACTGAAGAATGGATGCTAGAAGAGGTCCTCGGGTAGTCTCCAGATAAAATATCTACGGAGAATAGATTTAAATAAAATTTATTTTGTAAAGTCTTGATAGAAGTTAAGCTGTAATCTATTGTTCATGGTGATCCCCACTTTAGGGCAGTGAATGATGCACTAAAATCTCACAACAAGATTATTACAGACACTATGTACCACCATTGTTACGATGACCGTGTAGACCTTCCCCTTAGTTCAAAATGAGGAAGACATTTGGAAGATTCAAGCATTTATCGTAAACTAAAAATGAATATCTAGAACAGGGCCAATGACACAATTTTTTGTCTTTATCTAGAAATACAAGACAAGCATCATTATATATTC
>JASDQU010107862.1:80465-95180 GCA_032191745.1 Picea mariana
GATAAAAATAAAGAAAATGAAAACAAATTATAGGAATTGAAAGTAGATTCAATTTTGGAAATGTTGGTGTCATTTTCAAAATCAAATTCTCAGTATTTGCAAGAGTCCGCAACCTCCGAAGTTTAGGTAAGCTTGGGGCAATTATCTAGTTTTTGTTTTCATTCTCAATTTCATGTTTTCGGCCAAAATAATCTTTCAGCCGAAAAACTAATACTTCAGCCGAGAAAAACCTTATTTCGGCCAAAAGGTTGTTGAGCGAATTTTGTTGGTCGAAAAAAATGAAAAGACACATCTTATCATTTCATTTCGTTCCAAATTGTATAAATAGGTTTTCGGTCGAACACATTTAACACAATTCATGGAATGGATAAACACATATGAGCTCGGGGATAGGCATTTCAAAACATTTCTATTAGTGATTGCAGCTATATTCTTTTCTTTCTTCATTTATTCCCTCTATTCCATAGGCTTAATCGGAGGATCGATATCGATACATGATGGTTTTCTAGAGCACCTAGACAAAGTTTCGAATCATATTTTTGTTTTTTGTTGAATAAGGTAATTGATGTTTGTTCAAGTTTTTATTGGAATAACAATTTATATGTTGAAAGATAAATGTTGAGCATTTTTTCAAGGTGAAGTCTTTGTTGAACATATCTTTTATAGATAACTATAAAAGTCATGGGAAACAAAAGTTTGCATAAGAGAAAATTTGATCGCACTCGAGATGATACTCATCAAATCGAACAAAGGAAAGAGCTTTATTGGAGAAAGAAAAGAGAACATGCAAATATTGAAAAAAGAAACAATGATAATGTGAATAGATATTTTCAACAAGAAGAAGTTCAACCATGTATGCATGCACATATGATGATCGAGCACACAACACACATTGGGACTATATTAAGAAAGTACAAAATTCAAAGTATAGAATTCAAATTTAAAATATTGTAAATAATTTAATTCATTGTAATTACAATTTGATGTTTTTCAAAACATATAAATAGATTTGTCTCATAATGTCAAAGAAGATGTTGAAACTGAAATTGAAGCAGAAGGCATTGAAACCAAAATTGAAGCAGAAGACGTTGAAACCAAAATTGAAGAAGAAGACGAATCACCTATAGGTATGTACATAAATTTAGATAATACAATATGAACACTCAAGTATATATAATTTAGTGAAATTGTTTTTGGGTTATGTTTTTTAATATAAACTTTAAATTGAAATATGCAGGAGAATCTATCAACATTGATGATGAAATATTAGAAAATGTTGACACTGACAAATTTGGGAAGAAAAAAAATAAGCATTATATAAGATATCGAACTAAGAATATGTATAACACTTTTTTCAAAGATAAATCAGTAACAGTAAAAGATCAACTTTTACTTTGTCTAATGAAGTCAAGAAAGTTAAAAGAAGCTACATCATTATTGGGTATTCAAAAGTCAACAAAGGATACAAAGGTTAAACATAATGTCTTTAACAATATAACTAGTGTATTAAAATATTTTGTAAAAAATCGAAAAGAAGATGTATGTGTTGCACGTAGAGCGATACAAACAATAGTTGTTTCATCTAGCAATATAAAAGATTGTTTGACACGACACATGGAAAAAACAATGGGAACGTCATGAAAACAATTGCACAAACATAGAAAATTTCGATTGCAAATATATGTAAATGATGAATTGGCTTGCTGGACAATGATTTCTAGACAACCCTACAAAGATAGACTTGCAGAAAATGTTAAAGAATTGGCCCATAATTGTTGGTTGGAAAAATCTTGTGTTTCACCACATACAAGGGATGTGTTGTGATGAAGAATAGCATGAAAAAAATATGAAGAACATCCAAAACATATATTTCCAATGACACAAATAGAGTTGTTCAATAAGTTCAAAGAAGATCACAAAGAAGTTAAAATTTCCATCAATACATTTGTGCAACAAAAACCATGGTTTGTTAGACCCATCATTGTTCGTGACACTTGTTGTTGTCGTTATCATGTCGACTTTGAGTTTTATTCTGACATTTTTTTGGATTTTGGTAAAACTTTATGGCCAGGCCGTTCACCTCCTCCTTCCACATTCCGTGTTTTTATATCTGAAATTCTATGTGAAAGAGAAGATGATGATTTATTTTACAAAAAAAAAAGTGTTGGTGGAAAGAAATGTGATCACTGTGGAAATCTAAGTTTGTTTCATTCAAAGTATCATATTGATATGAATGATCAATCATTTTCTAATATAAGAGTCAATTGGAAGAGATATGAATATATCAAGAGCACGGCTCCACATTCTTCAAATGTTATTTCCAAAATGATTGATTTGAAGGTAGATAAAATATGTGTGATAGATTTTTTGAAGAAGTTTGAGGAAGAAATCTATAAATACACCAAGCATTCACATAGAGATCGATAGAAAGATATACATTTTAAACAATCCCATGAAGTGTTTCCACCAGGGACAATTTTGTCTATAGTTGATTTTGCAGAGAATTACACATTTGCTGCACAAAACGAAACATAGAGCGAATAGTATCATTCTGATCAAGTCACAATATTTGTCCACATTCTATATAGACATGCTCAACGGATTCTTGATAACATAGAAAGCACCAACAAAAATTGACATATTATTAAAGAATATCACTTTTATATAAGTGATGATCGAGAACACGACACACATTATGTACAACATTGTTTTGATAAATTTTATGATTCATTGAAATAATGCGAAATCAGATTCAATCGACATTAGCTATGGTCATATGGGTGTGCGGGTCAGTTCAAATCTTCACGATCATTCTATTGGTTATGTCGTCTTCATAAAAAATTTAACATTACACATTGTTAGAATTTTTTTTGGACTAGTCATGGAAAAGGAGAACATGATGGTGCAGGGGCATGTATAAAACGAGCACTTCGAAGGTATTAGCTGAACCCTCATGCCGATCGATTTGAATCTGTTGAACAAGTTGTTGAATGGTGCAAAATGGCGCTAAGCCATGAATATAATTCATCAATGTTTGTGCACAGGTGTGTCAATATATAAATGTTACATGTATGTACACATGATATATAAATTTGAACATGTTCAAATTTATATTCAATCTTCAATCATTTTCTTGAGAAATTTCAAGTTAACAAGTTTTTGTCTTTTGCAGGTTTTTTTGGTATGTTGGAATCGAAGATGTAAATCGATAAATCCCATATGACGCTAGTACAAAACCTAGGACATGAAAAATACATTCAGTTAAAAAAAAAATGTTTTCTAAATGGGTTTGCATTTGATAGAAGAAATGAGTCTTGTTTTTTTTTGGTTTGCATAGAGGACACACAATCCATAAATATTTGCGAGAACGAAAATGTAGGACATGTTAAAGCTTGGAGAAATACCAGACTTAATGTAAAAGGGAAAATACCACTTGCAAGCTCAGAGGAGATGGATTCAAATGAAATTATAGTGCCAGTTGATGGTGATAGAGTTTCTGAACTTGTAAGAGAAGGTAATTTTTATGTTTAATTTTTTTCAAATAACTTGTAGATGTACTTGTGTGATAATCTAACACGAATTATTTGTTGACCAATATATCCAATTATTTGCAGGAGATGTGAAATATTATTTGATGTGATGCACAAAACAAAAGATGAGGCTATTAGAATATTTTGATGATAACGGTTTATATATGAAAGAGGATCCATTGTGTTGAAATGATATTTTTTTCAAGAAACCCATCAAACCGATACTCATGTTCACTTTCAAGACTACCAGTCAGATGTCACAAGTTGTCAATATAGTCATTTGGTATGTGCAATGCGCATAAAGTTAATAGAATTTCAATAAAAAAAAAAAGTTAGAAAATGGAAAATGTCCAAAGTTGATCATGAACGAATAATTGAATATGGAACACCATTACGATGTTTTTAAACAAGTGGCACATGTACATTCCAATTTTTTTTTATTTTTCATTGAAGGTACATTCCATAATTTGATGACTTGTTTTGACTATTTTCAACCATATTTCCAAATAGTATATTTATAAAACGGGTACATGTATAAAAAAATTCGGATCATTCTTAAAAAAACACAGATAAAATATCGTTCAACCATATTTTATCTGTGTTTTTCAACCATTACACCAATCAAAATTATTTTATGAGCATTACACCAATCAAAATTGAGTTGTATACCTCTTGTGTAGTGAGAATTTTATTTTAAACTAAAAAATTGTTAAACACCATTTCCATTGAACACTTACTTTATTGAATAGTATTTTTTTCCATTTGATTTGAATAATATTGCATTAATTTTAAAAAAAGTTAAAACATATATTATATTTTCTATTATAATAATATATTGTTTCAAATTTTAACTCATTCTGATTTTTATTTTATTTTACGAGCATTAAATATAAATTAAAGTTGAATTGAATATAGAGCTTTTATTTTGAATATATATATTTTTATTTTTCATTGAAAGTTCATTCCAAATTTGATGACTTGTTTTGACTATTTTCAACCATATTTCCAAATAGGATATTTTTAAAAAAGGGTACATGTATACAAAACTTTGGATCATTCTTAAAAAACACATAAAATATGGTTCAACCATATTTTATCTGTGTTTTTCAACCATTACACTAATCAAAATTATTTTATGAGCATTACACCAATCAAAACTGAGTTGTATACCTTGTGTAGTGAGCATTTTATTTTAAACTAAAAAATTGTTAAATACCATTTCCATTGAACACTTACTTTTTTCAATAATATTTTTTTCCATTTGATTTTAATAATATTGCATTAATTTTTAAAAAAGTTAAAACATATTTTATATTTTCTATTGTAATAATATCTTGTTTCAAATTTTAACTCATTCCGATTTTTATTTTATTTTAGAAGCATTAAATATAAATTAAAGTTGAATTGAACATCGAGCTTTTATTTTGAATATATTTTTTAATTATTGTTTTCAAAATTAAATAAAAATAAAAAAACATCTCTTTCATTTTGAGATTTTATTTTATTACTTGGGTATATGAACTTTGAGGTGAATATCTCTTCTAGATTTATCATTTTCTTAATGAAGTTACATGATAAAATTAAAGAAGAGTTGATCATCTCTTTCATTTTAAGGAACCTTAAAATGAAAGAGATGATCAACTCTTCTTTAATTTTATCATGTAACATAAAACCTTTTATTTTACAATCACATCATTTTGAGGATTTTATTTTATCATTATCACACAAACCATAAAAGAGTTGAACATCTCTTCTATCTCAAGATTTTATTGTATAAACATTACCTAATTAATTTGGATCTCTTCTATCTTGAGAATTTTATTTTTATTACTATTGCACCAATCAAAGAAGAGTTGAACGTCTCTTCTATCCTAGATTTGAGAGCATTGACTTCTTTAAGTTGTAATTTTTTTTTTTTAAATTAATATTCTAACAACTAAAAACAATTTAAACATATCTTTCACTTGTTGTAATAACACTTACTAATAATATCATATATATATCAATATCTTCATTCTAATTATTAAGTTGATTTACATTTAAAATTTGAAATTATTTAGAATCTCCATTTGAATAATTAAGTTAATTTTCATGTAAACTTATTTAGAAACTTGTTAATCATTAAAATTAAATTGTAGTTAATAGATCTCTTCTCTAAAAAAGTTAAGGAAATTAATACAAACTTGCCTAATGTCGAGTGAATTAAATTGTAATTAATAGATCTCTTCTCTAACAAAGTTGAGAAAATTAATACAACCTTGCCTAAACTCAGGTGAAGACCCTTACAACAATGTGGGTTTATGTGAATAATACTAAACCATAGCCTGCAAATCGTTTTCCTAATGTAATTCCCTTTCATATATGTTATCTGAGTTGTACAAGGGGTATGTGTTGTTCTTTGGCATGTATAAAACACAATGCTTCAATGCATACCTCCTCCTTTGAATTCCACATTGGTTACGTTATTCCAAAATCAAATAAAAGTTTTCTGAAAGGAAATTGGTAGATCATGAAAATTTCTTCTTTTTAGTGCAGTTCATACCAACATAGGCTTTGCTTGTTTAAAGTGTTTTTTACTACCATATATTCTCAAATAAGTTTTGCATGGTTTAACATGTTGTCTAAGTTGTCATATATTCTTAAATAGATATGTAATGTTATAATCTTGTATGTTTGGCAGTTCAATTTTTTCTTGTCTATCTATTGAGTTTGCAATATTCTTAAATATATAAACACTTCAGATTATTTTATTATAGACTTTGCATATTCTTAAATAGATAAATAACAGTTCACATTCTTTTATTATTTCACTTTAATTTTTTCTTTTCATTTATTTAGCAAATATCATATGCCTATCTTTCCTTTAGTTTTTCCTTTAGTTTTTTTTATTATTTAAGTTCATCTAGATGTAACCAATTTATTTAACATATCTCATATGCATATCTTTCCTTTAGTTTTTTTTATTAGTTATGTGCATCTATGTAACCAATTTATTTAACAAATCTCATATGGATATCTTTCATTTAGTTTTTTGTTTAGTTTTTTTATTAGTTTAGTGCAGATCTATGATCCCATATGCCTATCTTTCCTTTAGTTTTTTTTATTCTTCCACCAAAATTATTTGATATGTCAATAGAATCGTATGTTTGATGATCCACAATGAACATAAAATGAAACATTTAAATTAATACATAACAGAAAAGTATTTAAGAGTTTGATCATATTTTTGATGATCCACAGTGAACATAAAATGAAACATTTAAATTAAGACATAGCAAAAAAGTATTTAAGAGTTTGATCATATTTTTGACAATCCACAATGAACATAAAATGAAACATTTAAATTAATACATAAAAAAGAAATATTTAAGAGTTTGATCATATTTTTGATGATCCACAATAAACATAAAATGAAACATTTAAATTAATACACAGCAGAAAAGTATTTAAGAGTTTGATGCTTAATTTAATACATTGTAAAAAGGAAATTATACAAAACATTAATTCATTACTAGTTAACTTTGCCACTTTTTTTTTTTATCAACTTTGAGAAATCAAATATGAGACAATAAATTGTTATTTTGAATTCCAAACTTATGAAATATATATATAATCAAAGTCTGAATAGTTACACTATAAAATACATAAGTTCCACATCCATTTTAAGATGATAACAAAAACTAAGACATTTAACTCCAAAATTCTGGACTCTAAGCCATTGCTTTAAGACACTTCGTACCTGCAAGTCAAAAATAAAAAAATTAAAAAATTACAATTCAAACATTTGAAATAATACATAATTCAAAAATTGTAATTAAAACAAAATTGATATACATACTAAAAGAGTTAAGTCTCATCCTCCAATATACTCTTTCCCACAAAATATATTGTAAACATATTTTCCACCAAATATAATTTATACATATGTAACAATAAAAAACAATAATAAAAAAATAAATAACACATATTAGCATATATACTATAACTAAATATTAAATAAAAAAATAAGAAATATAACATACCCAACCACACTTGAATAGATTTAAGATAGAAATACTCTCCAATTAAGAGTACATGATTTAAACAATTTGTACATCATATCTAAAATCTTAAAAAAATTTAAAGAGAAAAATTATGTTCTTGGTAAAAAAAATGTGAGTGAGAGTAGTTAGAGTTAGATAATAATCTGAAAATAAATATAGAATTCTGAATGGAGAAAATTCACAAATCTCCATATTAAGATATTCTTCCAATGAAATACTCATCTCCTTGTGGATAAAGTCTCAAATCCTTTAGGTGGAATTCTCCTTATGGATAAGGTCCCAAATCCTTTAGATGAAATTCTCATCCCAGGTGATGTTATTTTGTTCTTGGTAAAACAAATTGTGAATTAGAGTTAGATAATAATCTGAAAATAAATATAGGACTGTTTATGAAGAAAATTCACAAATCTCCATATTAAGTCATTCTTCCAATGAAATACTTATCTCTGTGTGGATAAAGTTCAAAATCCTTCAGATGAAATTCTCCTTGTGGTTAAGGTCCCCAATCATTCAGAAATTCTCATCCCAGGTGATGTTATTTGATCATATTTACAGAGCAATAAAATACTAATATCCTCAGCAGTTAAATACTTCTCTCTTATTCTGTAGTGGTCATATAATCAAATTCCACAATTCTCTTTCAAACTAAAAGACTCATAAATCTCCATATTAATCCATTCTTCAAAAAAAAAACTTTTTATCTAAAAAATTTCACAAAACTCCATTTTAAAAACCATCATTCTGAAAAATACTTATCTCCTCTTTTTCTGATGGAATAGATGTTCTCATATAATCTTTCACGTACAAAGAAAACACAAATCTGCACATGTATATTAAGTCATTCTTCAAAAACCATTTAAATGGGATGTATTCATATTAAATATAATGCAATTCTCTTTGAAATTATGTGTATGTGTGAGATAACTCACACATACAATATGTTTGAGCTTATTTGTAAATCTAATTGAATATTGATTTTTGTGATTAATGACAAATTTAGTTAAGAGTTTGGCAATGATAATACCATGGCAAGAGGGAATTCACTTTGTTATATGTAGAAAATACACATTGCTCATAATACGTCATTCTTGGACAAGAAAGCAGGGAATGCAATTAAAGAAAATTTAGAAACTTTCACTTTTCTGATGTGGGATAGAGTCTGTTCTCAAATATTCAAATGTTCAAGTTCAAAATTAGGTCTTCATAATCATCTAAACATAAATAAATTTGAATATACACCATTTAAGACAACGATAAACTTCTCTAGGGGTTCTATATATTTCAAGATAATTGATCAAAATGTTGAAAATAATTGATCAAAGCGTTGAATAGGAAAGGCTAAACTAAAATTTTGAGAAAAAAAAAATTGAGAAAAGTAAAAAATATACATTAATGAATCATCTCGAATGAACACATCTTCCCCAAATCTGGGTGCTTCCTCCTCAATCCCAGTCTCGCTCCCAAGCATACTCTCAGGTACTCTCTTCTCCACATTAGCCTATATAACAAATTTCAAATTTCAAATTTTGAAAAATTAATTTTAAATGATTATAACACATTAAATTTAAATGATTTTAAGACATTAAATGATACCTGTGAACTCTCACCCTCTTCAAACTCTCCCAATGAGAATTGAGACAAGCCTACCCAAGTAGCAGGAGATGGAATAGGGATCTATGAACAACACAACTAAGAACTAAATATAGGATTCAATGTGTTCACAATTATACAAAATTATAAATGTTGTCGATATCTTATTCAAAATAGTAGAAATTGAACAACTACTAGAAAACACATACCTGATTCAACCCATCCAAATTTAAACTTATCGAATCAGGTCCCTTACCTACTGGAGATTCATTTAACATATCTCCAAACTGCAATTAATAGCAATAACAACTCGATTATTTCTATAGATACAATGATATCTAAATGTACAATTAGAAGTAAACTATCAGAAAATGCGTCAAAATTTTCATAACTAGAACACATACCAATCTGCGGTTTGGGTCATCATTCTGAATGACCTTCTTCCAACCATCTCGAAATTTTTTTTCATACTCCAAAACATCTTCTGATGACATTGAAGCTAAATCTGCATCTATTTTATAGACAAATGTGGCCTGGGAATTTGCTTCTTCTCATTGACGGTTCATGCTAACATCAACACCATAAAATATTGCTTCCAAATTTTCTCTGATTGCACTCCTAGCCTCTTTTCCAACCTCTGATGTAGTTTGCAAATCTGAAAGTGAATCAAATGCCCCTGTTGGGTGAGGCACTAAAGGTTGTGGAGGCCTCGACACTACTGCACTTAGATATGCCCCTTTGCGATCATATGTATGTCCTTTACAAGTCTCATAATATTTGGATGGTAGGTTAGTATAATCAGTGTTCATATGCAAGAAAAACTCTGCAAAAAAATGTCTTGCAAAATAGTGTGGAACCTTATCGTTCCACGAAAATTTCTCATATGCCACAAAAAATTTGTTATATAGATTTCCTGCAATGTTAGGGTGCTTAAAATATTGCACCTTAAACATCTTCTGCTTTGGGCCCTCTTTGAAATTGAACATGGAAATGGCGTATTCTTTTGAAACTCTATTTTTTACTGCCTTCCATTTATCAGGACCCATCACCTATGACTTTCTCCACCTCATTAGATTGACAAAATTGTCAGTGGTTGGCCCTATCTTCTAATATGCATCCATACAGTTTGTCAATGAATGAAAAACAATTTAAAAACTTTGTTTTCTTTCCTGAGGGAGTTCCAAGACCACCAAATCATTTTTCAACCTCTTTTTACCACCTGATCATCGCTTAAGAATCATTCCTTCAGTATTCCCTTCCTAGGGAAGTTCATAACCAACATCTAAAGGATAGGTGGACGTAGGTGTGTAATCTTATGTTTCTTGATAACACAACCTCCTAAATCCACCTTCACCCTTTGCACCGACATTTGAATCTTCATGAAAACCACTCTCATTGTCGACCCTTTCTCTAAATTGATTTTCTACAAACACATTTGAAAGCAACTTCAACATTTAACCTCACATAAATTTAAATACAAAAAAATTCAACAAAAATAAACAAAATTTAAGAAACTTACCAAAAATATTCTCTTGTCCAGAAGTATTCCCTACATTCACATGTGTAGGAGTATCGATGCACAACCTATCTAAGAAGGTCTCATCCATAGCACTGGCTTGAGCAGGTTCTGCATTTCATCTATTTACATACTTGTTTGAAAAATTCCTCTGACGAGATTGTTGTTGCTCACTCAGAGAAGGAGTTCTTATTCTTGCTTATTGAGAATACCTATAGCATTTGCGTGGAATTTTTGGAGCATGTCGTGTCGACATATCTCCTTAATATCTATCCACAATGCAAAGTTTATCAACAAAAATGCAGAGATGTACACAAGTCCAAGCAATTAAAAACGCAGAGATAAATCAAAGTTTTAATCAATCAAGCCACAGAGGTACTCGCTCATTAGAAGGCGCAAAGACTAGACATTCAACCATGAATCAATCAACTCAAAGATAAGTAAGGGGTCCATAGACAAAATGGAAAATTCTTATCATTCACTCATCATCCATACACAAAAAAGTAGGGCATTTGAATCTATAGGTCTTTAAACACCGAAGTGACAACCATCGATTCAGCTCATGGCCGACTGCTCAGAAATAGACTGATGACTAAAGGGATAAGTGACAGAAGATAAAACCACAATATTTTCATAATAATCAATAAAACCCACACAAAGAAGTCATTGAAATTAGAATTGGGTTTCCTCAAGGGAAATCAATTCAAAAAAACAAGCAAGGGGATTCATTAAAATTTTTGTATGGTTGGATCCACTAAGAAAAACATATTAGAAAATTTCTTTAAGATTCCTTAAAAGTTCCCTATGGTTGGATCCACTTAGACCACAAATAATGCAATGCATTAGAATTGATCTAAGGGATCAAATTTTCCTCAAAAATTCGAAGTGTTTGGAATCGCTTCAAATTGAACGAGAGAGTAGGCCTTGTTGTTACGAACCCAACACAACTCATTTGGGTTCAAACGGACATCAGGAGCGAGAGATATCACGTTCTGTTCAAAATGACAAACAGGCAAAAAAAAGGATGCTAACTGTACAGTCCGTATGACTGCTGACGTGGTAGTTCGTACGACACGTGGCAGATAGTTGTGTGGACAGTTGGCATGTGACATGGCATGTTTGCAGTGAATGGGATGGTGACACATGGCCCAGTCAATAGCTGCCACGTGTCATATATACATTGGTTTAAAATTATGTTGTTGGTCGGAGTCGACCCCGCGACCTCCGAGCAGGGGGAAGAGACTTGGGGAGGGCCACCAACTGGCACGCCACTATTTGGTCCTTGTTATATATATGGAAATATATTTATATATGTTTGCATACGTGGATAGTTGTGGCGTGACCAGGCTGGGGCTTAGACCCAGCCCTTGGTCGCATATTACGTTAACATATGACCCATTGCTATACCATTTGGTGTGCACACAGTTGCGTTTTGATTTGGTTTCAACGGTTATACAAATGACCTGCCACTTGTTGTTAAACCATTGGTTTGTGGAAACGAGGGTCTATGTTTGCACTTACACACGGTCATATGGGTCATACGACCTTGCCCTTGACGGTTAGGGGCTAGGTGCGCCCGTAACCATCCTACAGTTTGCACGGTTCACGTGGTTGCATCCGGTGCTAAGTTTTTATGCTTAAATATGCGTGTGGGCTAGGTTGAGCCAACAAAGGGTGTGTTTTTTATATGTAGAGACAACAAGTTTGAAGGGGGACTTCCAGGAAGCCTGTCTTCTTCAATTTTTGGCCAAACGAGGTGTCGAAAAAGCCCAGCTAGGGGTTTTTGGACGTTCTGAATCCATTTGAGCAGTCTATTTGGCATTTTGAGCATTTTAAAGAACATTTTTTATCACTTTGAGGAAATAATACAAATGATCCATTGGAAGCTGAACCAGGAGATGTAGCCCAAGAGAGGGGTGAACTCCTTTATCATTTGCTGTGTTATGCGTTTTTTGTTCACTATTATTGCTACTATTTATATGCATCTTGAATGAGAAAATTCTATTAAATTTGTGTTGCAAAGTTGATCCATTTGCATTTTAACCCATAAACTTCACTTGAAAATATTTTCAAAGATACAAGTCTTCTTCATTTTTAGATCAAGTTGGTATCAGAGCATAGGTTTTTGAAGACTTGATTATTTGCAAGTGTTTTGTTTTTTGATGCTCACAAGGTTGAAACTCACAAGAGGAGAAGGTCAACTTGTAGAGCCAAGTTCTCATCCTTCAAGGAGGAAGCTTATATCATCACCGCAAGTTTCAAGGAGGCATTCACCAAGTATGGCTCATGAAGAGAGTCATGAACATATTTCTATAGAAGATGAAGATCTTAGAAAGGTTGTCATGGAAATGAGAGAGATGATGAAAATATTGATGGAAAGGAATACAAGGTCGTAAGGTGAAGGCTCCAACCCTTCAAAGCATAAGGGAGACAGTGGTGATAAAAATCCAAATGGAAATGGAGGGAATGGTGCTTCTCGACCACCCTCACCTCCATCTTCTTCTTCTTCTTCTTCTACCAATTCAAGACCTCTTCCGAATTCTCCAAAGGGACATGGTGAAACTCCTTCACAAATTCCTTCGTTAAAGCTTGATATTAAATTCGAATTGCCAATGTACAATGGAGAAGTAAATGCTGAGAAATTAGATAATTGGATTTGTCAGATTGAGGTGTATTGTAGGATACAAAAAATTCAAGATGATGAAACTAAGATTCATCTTGCTTCTTTAAGATTGGATAGTGTAGCACTCATTTGGTGGGAATCCAGTACTCAGGAGGACATGAAGAAACATGGTAAAATTTTAACCTCTTGGAATGATTTTATTGTTGCAATTAAAAGACAATTTTACCGATTGGCATATATGCAAAAGGCTACTATGGATTGGCAAAATTTTAGACAAGCTAAAGGAAAGAATGTACAAAGCTTTACTCAAGAATTTAGGAGAAGAGCTTTGATTTTGGGAGTAGATTTGTCTTCTCAAGAAACTTTACTCAAATACATTGGAGCTTTACATAGTTATTTGAGACATACTATACTCATGTTTAATCCTTCAAATCTAAATGAATTTTTTGTTCAGGCCACTCATTTGGAAGCAAGAGGAAGGAATGAAACTCATGAGGGTAACAAGAAGCCTTTCAGCCATGGAGACAAAGGAAAGAGGAAGTTCAAGGGCAATGGAAAAAAGAATGTTGTTGTTAAGAAAGAGGGAGAAAAATTCACATGCAAACATTGTTCAAAAGATGGCCATGATGAAGACCATTGTTGGAAACTTCATCCTAAAAGAAAACCCAAAAAGTTTGGCAATAAAGGAAAGTCAAAGATAGCTGTAACCATACAACATGATTTAGGTTCTGATTCGGGTGATGAAACAAAGATCACAGCCATGGGTTATCAAGGTAATGGTTCTATTGCAAGTACTAGTTCTTCAAGTAACAATAATCTCAATGTAACTTGACAAGAAAAAGAGAGAATTGAACTTTTTCGCATAAGGGTTGTTTCAAAGCATACTAAAATAGATACTCTATTTGATACTGGATCTCAAACAAACCTTATATCTGAAGACACTGTTAAGAAATTAAAATTGGAAACAATTCCACATCCTAAGCCATACCCTCTTGGTTGGATATGTAATAATGCTAAATTACAAGTGACAAGAAGGTGTAAAATTAGGTTTGCTATCACTGCACATTTTGTTGATGAGGTAGAGCTTGATGTTATTCCTTTGGATATTTGTGGTATTGTGTTGGGAATCCCATATTTATACAATAGGAAAGCTATTTTTAATCGTCATGAGAATAAGTATCATTTGTTTAAGAATGGAGTTGAGTACATTGTTAGATCCCATATAAAGAAGATGAATTTATCACTTGTAAATGCGGGACAAATGAAGAGATTAGTCAATGCTAGAAAGAATTTTGTTCTCTTAATGATTAAACCTAAAGATGATATTGAAAACAAAGTTTTCCAAGGTTGTGATGCAAAGTTGAAATCTGATCTATATGAGGTTGTTAATCAATATGATGAAATGTTTAAGGA
>JASDQU010107862.1:95280-108422 GCA_032191745.1 Picea mariana
GATGTAATGATAAGGGCAATGGCATCTCGGTTTAGTTGTTTTATTGCCATTCTTCCATAATATGAAATGTAAGGATGTATCAAGTACAGTAACGCCTTGGCAGCCTTCTTGTTGTTAATAACTTTTATGATGTGAGGTGAAGGTTAATGATGGCAAGGGGTTGTAATATAAAATGTAATAAGGTTATCATGATATAAATGCAATCTCCATTTACTACTCATAGAAACCTATTGTGCTTAATCAAGGACATTTTAATTATTGAAAATTTACAGTAAGATGTTGTAACAATGACAGATGAGTCTTAACTTCATGGGTCATTGTCGGGTCCTTGACTTGCGTCTCCCTTAGTGGTTGTGGTTGGTTCATTAAATTTTGTTACCTAGTTGTGAACAATGTATGGCCTGGTCTGCTTGCATCGGGTGGGATGTAGACACCTCCATGTAGCCTTAGTACATAGGTCTGTGTATGATTCCCTTCTGTGTAAAGAATCTAGTGCCGTATCAAGAGTCTCGGGCCCTTTAAAGGTAGGGTTTCCACTCTTGCGACACCCCTGAGGGGATTACTAGTTTCTGCCTGAGCAGTCGGCCAAGAGCCTATCTGACCTTCTCTCTCTCCGGAGCAGAGAACTAAGATTAAACGCCCTGCTTTCCTGTGCAGAAATAGTAAGACCTACTACTATGGATTCTTCCCTCTGTGTTCATATTGTGCATAACCCAGTATGTTGTGAATGTTTGTGTAGTGCGCCTTATGTCCTTGGTCATTATGTTTGCAGTACTTGTGTGCACCTTATGTCCTTGGTCGTTATTGTTGCAGTACTTGTGTGCGCCTTATGTCCTTGGTCTCTATTGTTGCAGTACTTGTGTGCGCCTTATGTTTTGGGTCGTTTATTGCTTGCCGCTACTTGTTGTGCGCCCTTGTCCTCTTGTTGTGGTCATCATGGTTGCATCTTGTTGGTTGTCGAGTGGCGACGTAGAGTCTAGAGTGTCTGTTACTTCTACATGCGCGCACACACCTTAAACAAAAAAAAAAAAAATTGCACCTGTTATCAGAGTTGTTGTCATAACGAAGAGGTTGTTACAATAAGGGACATAGCCATACTCGACCCTGTCCATGTACAGGTACAGACCCGAATTCAGGCCTGTCAATGTACATGGATAGGGTTGAATAAGGCCCTATAAAAAATCGAAAATTAACATCTAAATTATAAAATTTAAATACAAATTAAAAATTTAAACCAGAAATAGAAATTTAAAATTTAAATTTTAAAATTCCAAAATAACTTAACTTCTAAATTCTAAATTCTACATGGACAGGGCCGGTTTAGTTTTATTTGTCAAATTATGCAATTTCTACTTTGTTCTTTGCTTAACAAATATTTTATTTCATGTCCTTTTTTTATAGCAGATCGATGTTTTTTTTGACAAGATTAAAATTTGTTTTGGTTTCTTTCCTCACAGTAAGAATTGGCCTGAATTTTACAGACACAACTATGGGGAGGATTGCACAAGGAACCAAGCTTCTTACTAAAGGTGGATATGAAAATGTTTTTCAATGGACTTTTGAGACTATGCATGCTATTTGTCAACTTCTACAGGGCCTGTTATAGGAACACTATATTTGTCTACTGTGAAGATTTCTTTTTGCATTGATAGTCCTCTTGGTTATTACCCTCATCCTGGTCAGACTGAATGGAGTTATTATAAGGTATGATCCTTTGACAGACAATTTCCTTCGGAAGTGTAACCGAGAACTAGTAGAAGAGGATAACGAAAATGAATGCACTGTAAATATATGTAAGAGATAGGGAATCTCAATGTAGTGATTGCGAATGGCTCTAGATACATGCAATGCATGGAGAATTTTTGAATGTCTTCTACTTATGCAAAAAATATATACAAGCACATTACACAGTTGAGAATGCATAGACATAGGGTACCTAAAGGCTGTTAAAGGTATATTGTAAATTGACAGGGCCATATTCGGTCCTGTCCATGTATAGGTATAGGCCCGAATTTGGGCTTATTCCTGTACATGGACAAGGATGAAAGCAATCTAAATAAAAAATTTAAAAAACTAAATTCTAATTCTAATCTAAATTCTAATCTAATTTTGGTTTTGTTCTAAAGTTTAAAATTTATAAAAATTTAAACAATCTAAAAAACAAATTTAAATCCTAATTAAAAATATAAATTTTAATCTAATTTAAATTCTAATCTAAACATACCTCAATGATGGTCGTTGCTCCAACGTCTACAACACCACCGTTGGTCCAACGTCCACCACAGGTCCGCCCGTAGCAAACGCCCCCAACAAATGACAAACGCTCTCCGCACAACAATCTATGAACTCGCAAAAACTATGATAGGAGCGATGTGTAGGTAATATATAAGCATTTGTTCAGCTGAAAGATGTTTCAACCGAAATATCTTTCAATCGAAAGAAATTTTTGGCCGAAAGATATTTCGATTGAAACATTATTTAGGTCAAAATATCTTTCAATCGAAAAGACGTTACCGTATGAAGAAATATCCGTCTAGATAAAATTGTACACGAAAATCGAAGGCATCATGAGGGTGTCGTTTGATTTGACATTCAAAGGTTTGACTGAAAGAGTTTTCGGCCGAAAAATAGTAATTTTGGCCGAAAAAATGATTTTCATAATTTTGGAGACTCGATTGTCATGAAAGTGTAACCCACCTTCATGATTCCAGCCTCAATTTAGGGCACAACTGCAAAAAGAAGACATCATTAAAAAACATGTGAAGCATATAGTTGTTACACACCTAACCACATGAAGTTTCTTCATGCACCTTCGATCCTTGAGTGGAAACCACCTCATTATTAAAAAAATCCTTCTCCATATACAAAGAAACCAAATGATGCAAGAAACAATGTAAACACAACAAACAATCCAACACAACATTGTTTCCAACATTCCACATGAATATCCAAATACTTCTTTATGAATGATTTACAAGGTGGTGTTAATATTATATCTGTAACCTCAACAGTATGTGACTGTACACTACGAGTTGTCCTGGGCAACCATATGATTGTTTCTTAATTTTCTTGATTTGCTGAAGCTTATTTAGCTTAGCTCTTTTCCATTAATGAATCAAGCACTTTATTCATTCTTGTTTCCAATTTCGTCTTCTCTGTATTATCTTCTTTGGTTCTCATTTTTTCATGGTATTATATTTTAGGATGTAAGCCTCTTCACAGTGCCTGGAGAGAAACTTGATCATAAGAATAAGAGCGCAGAGATTACATTGTCTCACAGACGACAGCACGGGACACAATATTCTTCACAAAGCTTGGATAGAAGTCTGCAGCCTGAAGTATGCTCAAAATATCATTGGAGATACTAAGCACGAGGAAGAAGAGCTGCAGAAGGACAAAACAATTAAAGATTTGTGAGCATTTAAAGAATTCATGAAAGATTCATGAAATTGTTTCTTCAGGAGTAATTTTGTAGAAGCAATAAAGGAGAAGTTAATTTAGTCATAATATTGGACGTGAGAATAGATATGAGCCTTTAATTAAGCTAAAAAACGACGAGGCTGCAGATAAGGAGGATTTTTTCTTTCTTTTTTTCAGCTGTAATATCTTAGCGAGAGCAAGATCAGCCATCAGATCAAGCAAAGATTAAGTCACGACTGTCATATATCATTGGACAGAGATCGATGGTGGGGAGCCATTGCGGGGATCGGAGAGGAATTTTTTTTTTTGCAAGTTGTGAGCCCGCAATTCCTTAGGATCATTAATCATGCTATATCAACAGATCAATGATGGATATTGATCCCGCTACGAACGAGGATCTTCGCATCGCGGAGATCAGAAATAAAATTAAAGCGTGAGCAAGTTGTGAGCCCACAATTCCTCATGATCGTTGATCTTCCTAGATCAATAGATCAACAATGGATATCGATATCTCTATGGATGATCATCTTTGCTTTGCGGAGATCAAGAAGGAAATTAAAGAGTGAGAGAGTTGACTCTCCATAATCACTCGTGGTCGTTGATATTCAATCAAGTGAAACATGTCAGGTGATATCGTACTTCGAGAGGAAGCAAGCAAAAGATTAGTAAAGGACTCTTGAAGTATTGAAGCTCCAAAGAGCTAGGGTAGATCCAGATCGTTGATAGAAGTCGACACATGGCAGAAGATCCTGCACTACCACTATGACCACTTCGTAAGAAGGACATATGCGAGAAGCGAGAACTCTCGAAGGCCCGAATCTCGGAGTTCATCTGAACCATCCATGAACAAAGACATGCGGCGCCAGATCTATCACTTCAGAGACTTAGTACTTCAGAACGTTTTGCAGAGTGAAGCACTAGAGAAAGAACTGCCCAAAGCCCTGAAGTAAATCTGAGCCATTGAAGGCTGAGGACACATGTCGATAGATGTGACACTCCGAAAGGTTAACACTTTAGATGTTTGTGTTGTTGTGCACCTCGAAAAACTCGAAGCCTGAAATTCCAAAGTAAATATCGATCATCCAAATCAAGAGGCCACATGGAGGAATATCTCTCACTTCAAAAATACGATACTTCAGAGGATTTCATGAGAAAGCAGAAGGAAACTCTTGAAGCCCAAACTCTTGAAGTGAATATCGACCATCCAAAAAAAGAGGACACATGGACTTCGTTGACTCTGTTAGGAAACTCATCCACTACTATGTCAGTGAAATTCTCCAACAGCTCCTAGACTTCTTTAGGAAAATCATCCATCGAAGTACTTGTAAGGAAAACTCTGGGTTTCCTCACCACAACAAATTGCATCTCTTGTTTCTTCTTGAACTCACTCAGGAGTTCCTTCCCACTCATGAGAAGTATGCTTGCGATGGATTCTTCCTTTACTTTTTTCTCCTCTATTGGCAGCAACATATGTGTCCTACCATTCTTCTCCAAGGTGTAAGTATTTTTTCTCCCATCATGAATGACATTTATGTCGAACTGCCATGGTCTTCCCAGCAAAACATGACATACATCCATGGGAATCACATTACACAAAATTTCATCTCAATATACTCCTATTTTAAATTCAACAAGGCATTGTTTAGTCATCATTACCTAGTTTCCTTTTTGCAACCATGAGACCTTATATGGCTTTGAATGTACACTTGTTTCTAGCTCCAATTTCTCCACCATCTATGTGGATACTAAGTTATCAGTGCTCCCACTGTCAATAATCACCTTGCCTATTTTATCCTTAGTCTTGCAAGTTGTCCTGAATAAACTATTCCTCTGCACTCACTTTTTAATTTTTGGCTCTAGTTTTAAGAGAACCTTCCTCAACATTAGGGATTTTCCATCCCTTGCACCTTTTTCTTCAACATTCATTTTGTGTGCTTCCGAAATGTGATCTTCACCTCCTCCTTTATTTTTCTCAGGACATTACCAAGACATGTGTCTTGTCTTTCCGTAGGCATAACACCTTACTTCTCCTCCTCTACTTCTTTCTCTTCCTCTAGAATAATTTCTTCCACCACTTTTTCTCCCTTGGGAACTTCCTCCTCTCTCTGAGTGACTGTGTGGTTTCCCAGTCTCATTCTTGGTTTTATGTTCCTTGTCATGGTCTACTCCCTTACCTTTGTTTGGGATTCTACCTCTACTTTGTTGACTTTGTTTTTTGGCCAACTTCTCCTTTATCTTCAGAGCAATCTGATAAGCATCATCTATTGTCCTTACCGACATCATGTTAATCTCATCCTAGATTTCATATCTCAAGCCATTTATATATCTAACAATTTTTTCTTCATCTTTCTCTCTTTGTGCAGTCCTAATATTCAACTTGTAGAACTTCTCTATGTACTCTTTCATCATCATAACCTTCTGTCTCAGGTTCTACAACTTCCTCAACATATTTATCTGACAATTTTTGTGTATGAATTTAACCTTCAGCTTGGTTACCATTATGTCCCAATTCCTTATCTTTTGTTTTCCTTTTCTTCTCCTCTCAGCCTGTAGTTTATCCCACCACAATGCTACATGTCCTTTTAACCTGGTGACAACATGTCTCACCTTCTTCTCCTCATCGACATCTTCATAGTCAAAATATATGTCCATGGATCTTATCCAATGCAATAATTTTTCAGCATCCAAGTTTCCTTCATACATTGGGATGTATATCTTTTCTCTAGCTCCCAATTTAACAACTTCTCTCAGCAAGCGTTTCTTGGAATCATTTTTCCCTTCAACTTCTTCAACTTCTATTTCCTCTCTTTCTGCATCACTGATGTCCCCAACATTAGGTTCTCTCATCTGTGTTGCTTCTATCAGCTCTAATCTTGCACTAAGCTCTCTCATTTATCTTTCTACAATGTGATTGGCTATAAGTGGATCCACAAGTCTCCTCGGTGCCATTGTGTTGAATGTTTCTCACACACAGAGTACAACTTCGAGCTCTTTTTTGCTACCCAAAAATAATTTCAGGATTTGTTACCACTTGATGCAGACCCCCCTTCTCTCGTCGGGGCTGCATCAGAAAGAGATTCAATGGGAAAAGAAAATGCCTGTAGAAGAAAATCCACAGATGGAGAAGATCATTGATCAAAGAGTTTGCAAGAAGACCAGAAGGAAAACATACTATGAGTATCTGGTAAAGTGGAGGGGACACCCCATAGAGGATTTTAGTTGGGTAAGAAAAGTGCATGTTCAGAGGCATGGAAAGATAGTGTAGGATCTCATGGATAGGAGTCCATCAATTTTTCCCCAGAGGAGTATGATACAGGAGCATCATTGGCAAAGCACACATGGAGAGACAACTTAGTGCCATAACGCACCTTCTAAATTATTTTGGAATCTTAAACTCTGGCGTTTCCTGACAATTTTTTTTGAACGAATAATTAGAAGAAGATCAAAATGGCTTGGAATAAAACACAATCAGTGAGATCTAGGAGTTTCACTCTCAGACATTAATGTAACAGAACTTAAGTGGTAGTTATTTTTTTTTTGTAATCTTCTCTTCTTCGAAAAGACAAGTAGTCAGAGGGAACCCTAGGAGCCCTCTGGGATAAATAGAGGTGTTGCATGTCTGAATGAGGCTGCTGCAAATTAATAGGAGATTGTTGTGATTTAGTTGCTGTTGAATTTTATTTGTTTATTTATCATAGTTGTAGCCATTTACATTTGAATAAATATAACAGAGGAAAATTGATCCAATGCATGGTGTTGCTATTCTTTACAGTTCCTTGTTATTTTCTGTGTTCATTAATGAATGAGTTATGTTATTGAGTGTATGAAACTATGAAGTGTTTGGATAAATTTCAATTGTTTTTCTTCGCCGAGTTCATGCAAGGTGTGCATAAAGTCTGCAAGGAGTGCGTTGACAGAGTCTATTTCGACTCAGAAGATCATAAGAGATAGCGTGAAACTTCCATTTGCAAGGAGTGCAAAGTGACTGCTGCAAGGTGTGCACAGTGGCCCCCAAGAAGCTAAGTCTTTCATAAGAATCTGTTGCAAGGCGTGCATAGATCCAAAAATCCAACTAAGTGTCGAAGAAAGACTTTAAGGAGTTCAAACCTTGAAGAAAGCACAAGTACAGAGGGGCTCTTCATCAACAATCTTTTGGGCTAAACTCTCAAGTGGTTCTACATAAAAAATATGCCACCTTGAGAATGAATAAAGTTATTTAACTTAGTTAGACCAAATTCTATGTTTGGTTATGTTAATCACTTCATTTTTTTTAAATCCTTAGGGATAAGCATAATGCAAACTTCCATTCTTCTTTAGTTTCGACAACTTTGTATTTTTTTTTTGTGTTAAATGATTCACATAGCAAATAATTATTTATTTGCAACTCATTAGCTTCATAGTACAACCCACTTGTACCAAACCAAAGGTTCAAATCTTTTTTCGATTAGTTGTTGGTCGAACATGTCTAAAAATTACTCATAGACTATAAGAAGTTCTTGGTTCCCAAAGCAAGATAATATATAGTGTCTCCCCCACAAAGCCCCTTTTTTTAGATACCATCCTAAGACTATACCGTCTTGTACTCAATGTGAATGGGTCACCTTCGGGTACTGGTACTTACACAAGTTTTAAAGGACAAATATCACATGTTGGATTAAAATCCATTTAAAAACATGCCATTTGTTTGCAAAAAACAAGAGATTTGGCTATCCCTAGTTCTTTAATAACACAACTCCTACCACATGTTTTCCTATCACGGAATGTTCTTTTATGGTGGGGATCTTGGGTGTCTCGAAGAGCTCTATGAACCAAGCTATGGCACATTTACTATAGGACTATGGCAGTATAGCACCATTAGATATGTCTGTATATACATCCAAAAATGCAAATATTGATTCATTACATTCAATTATAATGAACGGATTTGGAAGATAAAATGAAATACCTCATTCATCATGTGAACAAAGTCTTCACAATTTGTAAGTGTGAATGCATTCCCCTAAAAAGGCAAATATTGATTCATTACATTCAATTATAATCAACGGATTTTGAAAATAAAATGAAATACCTCATTCATCATGTCAACAAAATCTTCACAGTTTGTAAGTGTGAATGCATTCCCCTCGTATTGTGCATGAATTAGACTCTCTATTCCTTTAATGCATCTCGCAAGGGAGGTTAGGGTAAAGTGCCTATCCCAAATTCTTCATATTAGAAACAACAAATGTTTAGAATTAATGAAATAATTAATATTTAAATTTAGAAGTTAGCAATATTATTATAAAAATTATACAAATAATTTCATTACAAAATTTTTAAAACTTTATTATATTATATCTATTTAAATTTAAATTTAGAAAGTAAAAATATTATGTTATAGATAATGTTTTTATTAATGCAAAAAGATTGAGTTTTGTTGGTTGAGATATTCAATCAACTATACTATTTAACTTAGGAACTATACTATTTAAATCAACTATACTATTTAAATTAGGAAATAGTTAGATGGAAATAACACTATATAATAGAGTTATAGTTATGTATAAGTGTGTTGTTTTTCATAATATAGGAGAATAATTTAATGTATGTGAAGATATCACTACTCTCTCAATTTCTAAATTGGTCTAGGTTTTAATCTCTTAGGGAGAGAGGAATATGAAAAATATGTAATCTCTTATAGGAGAGGGAGAGTAGATAGATTGTTATTTTAGTGTTTTTGTGTGAAGTTTTTGGTGTGAGTGAGTCGCCCTACTACAATAGAGTACGGGAATGTAGAGAAAGGTCCGTGTAAAGCCGCAGTGTGACGCTGAGGTGAGGAGAAGACGATGTGTGCAGAAAGGAGTGCATTGGAGCCAGCTTGAAAGCATTGTTGCCAAGGAAAAAACAAGGAAAAAACACAGAGAGAGGGCCTTGAGTCAAGCCATGAGACATTCACGCACCAATGGAGAAGTCGCAACCTGTGGGCAAATTAAATGAGTCTGCGTGAAGGTTAATAATGCGTAATCATTGGAGGTATTTACTGGGCCACAAATACACATCATTGTTGTCAAAATATTTGCTGGTGCACATCGTTGCTGGAGCAGATCCAAATATGGTGGTTGGAGATATCGGCGCAAAAACGTGATGTGTCAGTGGCCTATGAATTATATGAGGTGTTCAAGATTGATTTAGGAGCTCTCAATGATGGTGAAGTTATATTAGTTTTAGTAGAAGAAAATTTTGTTTTTCTGAGATAGTGTATGTATGAAACAAATAATGATGATATATTTCCAAAGCTGAAGGAGGAATTGAGCTGGTTCACTTCAGTTTAATTATTGTCTAGTGTTTGGGAATTGTCGATCTAGGGAATAATCTCTTATAAGTTGAGGTAAAGACTGTTTCACTAAAGAGCTTATGAGACTTGGTGCATTCTAATCATTGGCTTTGAGATTTAGTGCAGTCAGTAATTGATTTTGAGAGGTTTATGATTTTGGAGTTTTTGAGTGGAACTTGCAAGTTATTGAAATAACTTGATGGAGCTTAACCTGATTGAAGAACAATTTTCTGACAAATGTAAGCATTAAGAGAGGGTGTTAGACATAATATTTCCATTCATGTAATAAGGTTGGGTTGTTGTTTGTTGAGATATTCTCTCAACTACACTACCTAAATTAGGAAATAATTAGATCTAAATAACTATATAATAAAGTTATAGCTATGTATAAGTGTGGGTTTTTAATAATATATGAGAATAGTTTTGTGTTAATAAAGATATGACTGCTCTCCCAATTTCTAAATTATTATTACTAAGTAAATGTAGCCACTACTCCAAGTCATCGTGTCAACTCATCCCTCACCAAAAACTAATAAGGGAGGGTAAGATAAAATGGGTATCCTCATGACAAAAAGAAAAATTCATCATAATAATATTATTAGAAAAAATAAATGTTTAATCAATAAAAATAATTAATATTTAAATTTAAAAACTAATAATATTTTTGCAAAATTTATAAAAATTGTATTATTACAAGATTTCTAAATTAAAAAAAGGACACCATACAACAATATAAAAATCTAATAATATTATGATAAAGTTTCTAAAGCTTCATAAAAAGAATTAAAATGCAATAACAATGTTGTCTTTAGAATCAATGTAATAACAATGTTGTCTTTAGAATCAATTCAATTATTTTTATTATCTTAGTAAGTGAAAGAGCCTTAATTAAGTTTCTAAATTTAGAAAAAATCAAAATATTTCTTTAAAATTTTAAAACATTTTTTTATCAAGAAAAATAATTTTTAATTAAAAAAACTCCAAAATATGAAATTTTAAACTTAACGTTTTACAAAGTGAAAAAACCTTAATTAAATATTTTAATTTGGAAAAAATCAAAATATTTCTTTCAAATTTTCACATATATTTTTACTCTAATACTTTTACCAAGAAGAATGGTTTTTAATTTATAAAGAATCCAAAAAGAATAGTTTTTAATTTATAAAAAATTCAAAAATATTTTTAGAAATTTTAAACTTAACGTTTATATTTACAAAGCAAAAGTTCAAATTTATTATTAAAAAAAATTAATCAGTCAATAATTAATATTTGAGTATCAAACAATCAAATTGGCCATACTTATTTGATAACAAATAAAAAATGTTTCATACCAGGAAAGGCAATAAAAGCAGGAGAAAGCACTTAAGCAGGAAATCGATGTTGTGTTGTATCCTATCATGAAGATGAGTGTAAAAGCACAGTAACATATATTTTATTGTTCAAAATTCAGAAAAAAAACATTATAGTAAAATGTCCGGGCAGTTAAAAAGTTTTCCATTTTCACCTTAAAATATAGATTCGGCATCCCAGAAATTGATTGAAGCTTTTCCACTTCACTTAATAATATGGATTAGGCATCCCTGTGCCAAAAATTAAGAAATTGATTTTAAGAAATTGATTAAGGTTACGAGGCAAGCTAATTGGATAATAGCAAAGACGCATCTTCGAAAATCTAGCTAATGTCTCTCTTTTCAATATCGATGTTTTTTTAACCTAAAAGTAGGAGAGCCCTTTGCATGTGAGGATCCAATTGCTTCAAGCATAAATGGTAAAAAAGAGAGATAGCATACCTGGTGTCACTCATAAGCTTTGGTTCAACTCCAAGGGGAAGACGAACAGTCCAAATAAGTAGAACTCCGAAATTTTGTGAGAAATTATCGAAGAAGCAAATATCAATTAGCAGAGAAAGAGGAAAGAAGTATAACTTTAGATTTTGGTAATATAAAAATTAAAGGAAACAATATCAATTAACAGACGATGAATTATAACAAGGAAACTGATTTGCTGAATGCACGTTTCTCTGTCCTCTAACGATGATGTTCAGTAGATCATCGCTGCCCAGATACCATATTTTTGTGAAACAATCTGAAATGTCCACAACTAAATTCGTAAAGACATTTCTGCTGTTCTTATCACCCGGCCTTAAATTTTTTGCATAAATGAAATAATTAATTTCACACGATGATATAGGCATGAGAAACAGCAAAAGCTGTCTTAAAAAAATATATAATTTAATTCATAGAGACTTCAGCAATAAGAAAAAACACATACCACCTACCCTATGCAAATACCCTCCACGTTCTCCTGCAACCTATTGCATATGCTATTTTCAAAATGTTTCATGTCAGGTGCAAAGAACCTTGTCAGGGTTAGTTATCAGAAACGTATACTCTCTGAAACCTACTTTTAGCTTCATGACTATTTATTGGTATAATGATTTACAAGGTGGATGTGGTTGAATCGACAGATGTGCCTTCTTAAATTCTTACATTTCCACACAACACAATTTACAAAGTGATGTACATGAGGTTGTTTCCTAAGGAAAGGAAAGCATTTTAATATTTGGTGAAGGAACATTGGAAAAAAAAAATCTTACCATACATTCATACATTTATCTTGACGATGGACCGCAGTGGCCTGGTCTGGAACGTCCGTCTAAAAATTATAGGGGAAGAATTCCCAATAACTCTCTCTGGTTAGACGAATAAGTTGAGCAATCGCTCCTTTGATCGCTCAATCAAATTAGTTAACTTACAGTTGTTTGCTTCTTTGTTTTTATCGCTGAGTTGAGTGAGACGCTTTGTTGTTTGTTGTTTAGGAAGCTTTCCTTTTGCATGTAATTCCTTTTAAATACCAATTCAATAATGAAATATGAGCGCGCGTGTTTTATGCATTCTGTTCTGTCCTGTTAAACAGTTTTTCTGTCTTGCAATTCGTTTTCTTGTTTAAGCAGATCTGTTTTCAATTTCTCTGTCCTGCACTTTGTTTCTGTTTTTGCAGGTCCGTTTTCATGGTATCAGAGCAGACTGTAGATCCAGCCTCTGTCCATCTTGCCGAATTACAAAACGTTTTTCAGCAAGCTCTGTAAGAATTGCAAACTGTTTTTTTTCTGTGCAATTTTTTTTTGCCGCCGGTATATAATTTTTTTGCGCAGAAAATGGCCAGCATGAGCACCCAGGCTCTCATGCAAGCACCTGTTTTGAACGGGTCGAATCATAGCACTTGGGTAGCCAAGATGAAAGTTTTTTTGAGCTATCATGAATGCTTAGAGATTGTCGAAGATGGAGTTACCTTGCTGAAAGCTGAAGATCGAGATGCATTGGATCGGGATGTGAGACGCACTTACATAGAAGTGGTCAAGAAAAATGCAAAAGCCTTATGGCTTATCTTTCAGGGGGTGGATGAGTCC
>JASDQU010107863.1:10265-24321 GCA_032191745.1 Picea mariana
ATACCAGGTATGAAACTCACCTTGGGAAGGCATGAGTTAGTTTTAGGATGTGTATGTGATGGATCTTCCCGATACCAACATCATCCTAGGGGTGCAGTGGATCATCACTTTAGGACCCATCACCACAAATTACAAGACCATGGAAATGTCCTTTGTGGAGGAAGGAGGACGAAAGGTTGTGCTCAGAGGCATGATAGGTAACTCTGCCAGAGTGGTCATGGCCAAGAGGATGGAGGCCATATTCAGAAGGGAAGAAATTATATATGCAGCAGAATGTAAGGTCTCAACATGGGTGGATGAGAAGGGAAAGGTGCATTACAAACCAAAGATTAAAATAATCCTTGACAAGCACCAGAAAGTGTTTGGGTCGATTCCTCTAGGTGTGCCACCAGACAGGGGGTTTGACCACATCATTGAGCTAGAAGCCAGGGCTAAGCCTATTATCACCACACCCTATAGGCATCCCAAGAAGTATAAAGATGATATAGAGAAGGCCATCAAGGAGCTTCTAGACATGGGACACATCAAACCAAGTTCAAGCCCATTTGCTTCGTCAGTAGTCTTGGTGAAGAAGAAGGATGGAACGATGAGAATGTGCATTGACTTTCGGGCTTTGAATAAAAAGATGATCAAAAATAGGTATCCCGTACCCAGGATTGATGAGTTGCTGGATGAGCTGCATGGAGCTATATATTTCACAAAAATTGATCTTGGCTCGGGCTACCATCAAATCAAGATGAGGGAGGAGGACATCTCAAAAACAACCTTTAGGTGTCACTATGGCCATTATGAGTTTTTGGTGATGCCCTTTGGGTTAACCAATGCCCTAGCCACATTTCAGTATTGCATGAACCATGTGTTCAACAAACAACTGAGGAAACACTTGTTGGTATTCTTTGATGACTTTCTCATTTACAGCAAGACCTGGGAGGAACACCTTCGACATGTGGACCAAATCCTGTCAATCATGGAAGAGAATTCACTATACGCCAAGGAATCCAAGTGTGAGTTTGGAATGACATAAGTGCTTTACTTGGGACACATCATAGGGGAAAAAGGGGTACAGGTACACCATGAGAAAATAACATCCATTAGGGAATGGCCTACTCCGAAAACACTCACAGAACTGAGGGGATTCCTGGGTCTATGCACATACTATAGGAAATTTGTCAAAGTTTTTTCTCAACTATGTGCACCCTTGACTGACCTAACCAAAAAGGGGTCCTTCAAATGGAATGATGAGGCCCAAGTCACGATGGAGAAAATGAAAGAGGTCATGAGCACCTGCCCAGTTCTAGCTCTTTCTGATTTCGACATACCCTTCACTTTGGAGTGTGATGCCTTGAGGGAAGGTATAGGGGTCGTGTTGATGCAGAACATGCACCCCCTTGCCTATGAAAGTCGGAAACTCAAGGGCCCTGAACTACTTTACAGCATTTACGACAAAGAAATGCTGGCTATTATGCATGCACTAGCCAAATTCAGGCAATACTTGGTAGGTTCAAGGTTTGTGGTCAAATCAGACCATAACAGTCTTAAATATCTATTGGAGCAGAAGGATTTGAATGAAAGACAAAAAAAATGGGTAAGAAAAATACAAGCCTACGACTTTGATATTGAATTCGTCAAAGGGAAGAACAACGTAGTGGCCGATGCATTATCCAGAAGGCCATCCATTTTTTCCATGTCTGGTATGTCAATCGACTGGAAGGAACACTTGATAGTGGAATATGCAAAGGATCAGTTCGCTTGTCAACTGTTGGACAGGCAAATACATGATGACAAATTCAGGGTCATAAATGACCTCATCTATTACAAAGGTCAGATCTTTTTAGTTCCTGGATCAGATCTCAAAGCTAAGATCCTGCATGCATGTCATAAATCACCAGTAGCAGGGCATCAGGGCATCAATAATACGTACAGGCACGTAAGAGAGAGGTTTGCATGGAAATGCCTCAAGGAAGATGTGATGAAGCATGTCAAAGAATGCACTACATGCCAAGAAAACAAGGATGAGCACACGCACCCTGTAGGACTGTTGCAGCCCCTACCTATTCTAGAGCACAAGTGGGAAAGTATATCCATGGATTTCATCACTGGGTTGCCCAGAGCATAGGGGAAAGATTGCATTTTCATGGTGGTAGACAGGTTGACGAAGTTTGCACACTTTTTTCCCATAGCCACAGAATTCAGTGCAGCATAGGTGGTCGAATTATTTTTCAGAGAGGTGTTCAGACTACACGGCCTACCCAAAACCATCATCAGTGACAGGGATAGCAGATTCATGAGTACATTTTGGCAGGAGTTGTTCAGATTAGTGGGTATGACATTGACTCATAGTACTAGCTATCACCCTCAGATGGATGGTCAGACTGAGATAGTCAACAAATGGGTGGAAGGTTACCTCAGAAACTACGTAGCAGGACAACAGAAAGTATGGGTCAGATGGTTACATTTGGGAGAATATTTCTACAACACCACCCAACATATGTCCATTGGCATGTCACCCTTCAGAGATTTATATAGCTATGATCCTTTATCATTTGTGGAGATTACATTTGGTGACAATAGGGCTCCGATGGTACAATATTGGATACAACAGAGCCAAGACATTCTCAGGGAATTGAAGGATTATTTACAGAGGGCACAAAACCAGCAAAAGGTCCAAGCAGACAAGCACAGAGTTGATCATACCTTTGAGGTTAGTGATTTAGTCTATTTGAGGTTGCAACCATACAGGCAGGCCTCCATTAAGAGAAGCAGAGTGGAGAAACTGCAGGCACGTTTCTTTGGACCTTACAGAGTTAGCAAGAGGATAGGGGAAGTAGCTTATGAGCTGGAGCTTCCACAGAGTAGAAAAATTCACGTCTTCCATGTCTCATGCCTTAAAAAATCCCTCGGTCAACACGTCAGGCCTATTGAGGCATTTCCTCCCATGGATGAGGAGGGACAGCTTGTTTTGATTCCAGAGGAGGTGTTAGAAGTTAGAGAGAAGAGGCTCTGAAACCGAAGCATCAAGGAGTATCTAATCAGGTGGAAAGATTTACCCATTGAGGATGCCACTTGGGAGTAGGAGCACGTGGTTAGAGAAGTAGGTTTGGAATGTCCCCCACCTCTTAGAGAGGTGATGAGGAGACTCAGTGGCTTGGGCACCCCCACTAGGTCATAGTCTCACACTGAGGGGGGAAAAGTCAAGAAGTTAAAAGTTATATTTTTAAGTTGAATTAAGAAAGGAAAAGGATAAAGGAGTAAAAGATAACTCAACAGAAGAATAGAAGATTAACCTTGGGAGTTAACCTAACTCAACAGAGAATTAGAAGGAAAAGTATAAGTAAGAGGNTTCTGGTTTTGGATTAGCATTTGCTATTGCTCTTGAGCATTCAGTTTGGGGGTTTTCTGTAAAAACCCTTGTGAGCAACTCAGTGGTGAAATATCCACTCACCTTGTTCCACAGCTTGGTCTCGGGGATGAAATACTCCTCCACACCATTCTAGTCTCAGGGCCAGCTTATCGAGGGAGGTTCGATCCAGCTTATCCTGAGGGCATGGGGCCATTCCGAAAGTTGGGTTTTGTTTGCAGGGGCAGGACCATCAGTTTGAGGGGTTTTCTGGAGGGTTATCATAATTCTACATTTGTCTGTAGATTGGGAAGTCTTGGAGCCATAGGGGACGTCCTGTGATTTAGTAAAACTCATATCTAGGGAGATCTGCTTGATATCTGAGTCTAAAAATTCTCCCACGGGATCTGCATAGCCCGATCTATATTCTTGGAGAGTTTCAGAGCATTTGGAGACCTCCTTCATCAGGGCCAAACCAGCTAGGGTTCTTGGAGCCATAGGGGACGTCCTGTGATTCAGTAAAACTCAGATCTAGGGAGATCCGCTTGAGATCTGAGTCCAAAACTTCTCCCATGGGATTCTCATAGCCCGATCTATATTCTTGGAGAGTTTCAAAGCATTTGGAGGCCTCCTTCATTAGGGCCGAACCATCTAGGGTTTCAGTCATCCAGTGGGGCACACCATTCAGTGGAGGATTTCAGATCTACAGAGATTGAGAGGGATCTTGGAGATTCGGGCACCTGGGTTGTTCTTACCATCACCCGATCTATCAATTGGCATATTTCTTAGGGTGATTGGACACTTTTGGAAGCAGGGCTGAGTTACTGAGGGTTTCAGCCTTCTATTGGAGCGTGGCATTCTTCAGCTGGAGAGTTTTGCATTCAGATCTGCTTGTATTGATCTTCATTTCTTATTTAGCCTTTGGAGGCATCTTTTGTATTAGCGGGAGAATTTTGTAGCAGCTCATATCTATTACTTGTACGGCCATCTGAGGTTTATGCCAGATCGACCATCTATTGTATTGATCTTACATTGCTCATAATAAAAAGGTTAGATCTTTGCTTGTGCTTCTACATCTTGAATATATTGTGATATCCATGTGTTGATGAATCTTGTATGCACTTAATAACTCAATAAATTAGTCGTAGTTAGTGATTCCAAGAAAGAATTTGGCTTGGGATCATTACATGAGATTAGTAGGGATGTGACCTTTGATGAAGATGCAGTGCTCAAGAAATCAAGAAGATGTCATCTTGAAGAAGTATATGAAGAGGAACCCGTAATCCCCAGAACTGCAGAGAGGGAGGTTCCCAGAGCCACATAACCAGTGAGGGAAGACATAATTTCCCTTGATGAGGAAATTCCATAAGATCATGATATAGTGGAATTTCAAGAACCACCTTAGATGACAATCCTCCATAAAAGAAAGCCAGCTTGGGCTAGAGAGCTTATTCAAGATGGGGAGAAGTATGGTTTTCCCCAAGGAACCACGAGACAGGTGAAAAGATCAAAGCCATTTTCCAGTTCTACGACTTTGATGTGCGACCTCCTAGAGAAGGAGCCTACCAGCTTTGAAGAATCCTTTTAGATGAAAGAATGGGCATATGCCATGACAGAGGAATACCAATCCATAATCAAGAATTATGTATGGGAAATAGTTCCCAGATTGAAGAGTAAAGATGTGGTATCCTCCAAATGGCTCTTCAAAATAAAACATGCTGTTGATGGAAGTACTGAAAAATATAAAGCAAGATTTGTCGCTCGGGGATTTTCTCAGAAAGAAGGCATTGACTATGAATAGACATTTGCTCATGTAGTCAAATACACTTCGATTAGAACCATCATATCCCTTGCAGCTAAGATGAAGTGGAAGTTACACCAGATGGACGTAAAGACAACCTTTCTAAATGGTGTCATTGAAGAGGAAGTGTATATAGAGAAGCCTCAAGGATTTGAAGTTGAAGATAGGAAGTCTCATGTCTATAAATTGAAGAAAGCCTTATACGTATTGAAGCAAGATCCTAGAGCTTGGTATGGCCATATAGACAGTTTCTTGACGAGCTTAGGCTTTACCAAGAGTAAAGAAGATTCTAACCTCTTCTTCAAGGTTATGAACGATGAGTGTTGCACCTCTTTCATCACTTTGGTGAGAAAATAAGAGGTGCTTGCAAGCTCATTTGGGTTTGCTGAGCATGATAGCTGTAGAGAAAAGAGTTAGGGAAAGAAAACAGAAACTATAATTAAGAATTAAACTAATAGATGCAATAAAAACTAAAATCATGAGCATAGGGACATAGAAACAAAAAGAACCAAAAGAACCAAAAGACCCATGTCACCAATGTTTGAGGCTGATCAATTGATGAAAACAAAGCACTAAGAAGAAAGGGGACTATGAGTCCCTTCTTCCTCCAAGGGAAGGTTCTTGGACCCTCACTAGCTAGCTCTTCTTACAACAAAAGAAAATGAAAATGGTGATGAAAGAACTCTTTACAAATCCACTCAATGGTGAGGTGGATGTCCAATGTAATGGTGCCAATATGCTTTTGTTAAGGATGGAGTCCTCAAAACAATCTAGGCAGTATAACATTACTTTGAATTCCTTGAGAAAATGAGGCGCATTCATGGCTTTTTATAGAATTGCTTTGGGTTATTGTTTAACTGCTTTGTAGTGTGAAAAGAGGCCACTTAGGGCATTATTAGGTCTTTGACCAGCCCACCAGTCGGATCCAGCCCAGATTTGAGGGTCAAATCAGCTTGGGAGCTGAACCATAAGTGGTTGGGAGGCCGACCACTTCCATAAATGCGCCGTTTAGCAGGTGCACGGCTTTTTGCGCTAACAGTCGTGCATCATGCGGTTATGCGCGATTTCTACGTTCCTGTTCCATGCATGCGCGCGCGCGTTCAATGTATGTAAAGCGCTCTTCAATTTTTCACTACTTTGTATAGTTTTTGACCTTTTTTGAATGCTATGATATTAATTCAGGGCCATGAATGACTTCATCACTGTTTGACGATGCTGAGTTCTTGTAACCATTACGGACGAAATTTTAGTGATAACAGATGCCCCCTGATGGATGAGGTTAGGAGCATACGTATAGCTGAAATCCATCAATGTACGGGCAGGGGATGTACGAGGGGCCATACAGGGATAGTTAGGGGATATGGGCCCCACATGCATGGGTGATTCGGTAATAGGCGCGCACACGTGCGCGCCTGTCCATCGGATATGCGTGCATGGGGGTGCGGTATAGGGATTTTAAGGCGCGCTCTAAGGGTGCACTTGTGGGTTGAACAGGCGCGCATGAGTGCACGTATGTCGGTTGAACAAGCGCACATCTGTGCGTGCCTATTCACTACACAGGTGTTCTTGGGAGCGCGCCTATGAAGCAAACAGGTGCGCACCTGTGTAGTTAACAGGCGCATATGTGCACGCGCCTGTGGGTAACAAAACCACGCTTAGGAGGCAAGGTTGAGGTGTATAAAATGAATCTTTTTGATGCTATTGAAGGGTTCTTGGGCTGATATAGGACTCTGTGTTGTGTCTGCAGGTGGAAAGTTGTGACGATGCCAGTGGGGTGGCGAGAGCAAGACTAGTCTCAGCTGTGAGACGTCATGGCCATTGAGGGGCCAGGTGTGCGTGCGACTTTGGCAGCCTGTGGGCTGCTAAAGTTCTTTGAGTGCCCATTGATATGGGCATAGGAGTATCTTTTACAGTTCCTGATCCATATGTGAAGTCCGGAGCTGCACTGCTTCCTCGTGCGAGGAGAGCAGATCCCCTTCACTGCGGTGGAGGATGTATATTTCTTGACTGGGCTTCCCTTTCGGGGAACTCCCCTACCGGCGGAGCCGATTTTACCTAGGGGTACACAGCTCTATACTATTAGCTGGAGATATTGTTCGGGTCAAAAATTTATGTCCGGGACGGTTGTGAGCATTGCGTCTATTGATTCCCTGGTGCATCATTGTATAGCAGCGATGATTGTGCGAGTATATGGGTCACTAGCGACCCAGTGGATCAGTGGTGGCCAGCTTCTGGTGTTGGAGAGAGTGTTGGCCAATGAGCATTTTGCTTGGGGGCTTACGCTGCATGTGAGGATGGTGGTGCAGTTGGACCACTGTTGGTCTACTGATATAGGGGAGTTTTCTTTCGGGTCCATCCTAGTGGCCTGGTTTCTGGAGAGGGTGCCAATGTTGCGCCCGAGGATCCTATTGGGTGCGCCTGGGGCGCGAGAGCCACGGTTGAGGTAGTGGTCGACTGTGTTGCTTCACCATGGTGGTGGCGAAGGTGGCCACTTCTTTTCGGAGGAGGTGGCGCAGGTATGGCGGCAGATGCCGCAAGTGATTCTACGCTACCCCTATGTCGGGGTGGACTTCCAGGATGATCCAGATATGGTGCTACCTCCAGGGGAGGTGTTTGATCATCGAGGTATGTTTGGTTTTTATGTGTATGTTTTTTCTATTTTGTGTTTGAGATAGCAGTCCAGATGTATATGATATAGATGATGATACTATCTGTTGTTTGTGTGTATGTGTAGATGTGGCACCTCGCGGGCACGAGGTGGAGTTGCAGAGAGCGCCAGAGAGACCACCGTGGGGAGAGAGACGTTGGCGGGATGATGTTGCGGTGCAACCAGCCAAGCTTGAGAGGGCAGTGAGGAGGCGTCGGTTTGATGACCCTGGTACTGGGCCATCACATGCTCCTCCGGCGGCGGTCGGAGCTGATTTTGAGGACATACGTCGTCGTCTGGAGACGGTATTATAGGAGGTGCCTGAGGGCATATGGTCTCACATCCAGGATGAGAATTTCCTGGAGCAGTGTGTGGGGGTGCCGCCACCATGGCGGGCTATTGTACGATGAGCAACAGTGGCTGCTACGCTGATGATCGGTCGACTGCCGCCAGGGCAGGAGGGGTCGACAGGGGGTGGACCACCACCTCCTGGGGCAGGAGGTGGAAGGCTGCCACCACCTGAGGGAGGAGCAGGCGGTGGTGCTCTAGAGGCACCATGAGTGGTTCTCTGAGGCTTTGGATGTATATATATATTTGTGTATAGGCTGGTGATCCCATTTTGTATCGAGGTGCTGCATTGGCCTGCGGATACGTGTATTTTTTGTATGTAAACATTCAGATGGCACTATGGACCTTTATATATATGAGTATACATTTTGAGATCTATGTGGTGTTGACATGTTTTTGGTTAATGGTTGGATGATGTCTATTCTATGTATATGCTATGAAAGGATTGTGATATGTTTATATATGTGTAGAGGTAGGTTGATGTGATATATGCCAGTCTAACACAATATTAGCTAGGTTATCTGTAATTTGATTCAATTGTATTGGAATATGTGTAAATGTAATGGAATCAAAATGTCGAGATAAAATCCTAGCCTGCAAGTATTTGCGAAAGAGGCAAGGATCACGGACGCGGTACACATTGTTGAGCTGGAGAACGACTAGTTGAGAGTCGAGGAAGACACTAAGGTGACGAATATGATGATGTTGGGCGTCGGCCAGGAGGCCAATGATAACAGTGTATTCGGCTTGGTTGTTGGTTGTTGACCCCAAGCATATGCCGCTTGAAAGGATCATTTCATGTGAGGGGGTATAGAGAGCCCAAGCAGCCGAAGCGAGATTTTACATCCAACAGCTGGCGCCGTCGGTGTAACTGATGTGGTAGGCTGGTGGAGGAATCATMTTTCAATAGCACGAAGGATAGTTTAGACATGAGGGAAGGAGAAAAAAGATTAAAAATTCTAGAAAAGAAATAACCTAAAGTAGAATGACTACGTTTAAGCGTAAAATTTCTTTAAGTACAACCTGTTGACGSGTTCTTTGAGAGGAAGGCCTTCGGGAGAGGCCAGAATATATGCACCTTTGGTGAGGCAATGTTGAATGATGTATGGGCCATGCCAGAGTGACTCGAATTTTCCATGGCCAAAGGTATCATGAGCGATATCGTAAGCCAAGACAAGGTCGCCTTCACGGAAGGAGCGAATGTTAACATGGCGATCAAAGGTAGCCTTGGTTCATTTTTTAGCTGTCTCGTTGTTCTGTAAGGAAGATCGACGATCTTCATCCAGAGACTCTAAGTTCAGCAAGCGCTACTCCATTGGAGCAGTGTCAGGTAATAGCTCAATTGCGGTGCGTAAGGTGGTAATTTCGCACTCGATGGGGAGAGTGGCCTCAACCCCATGGACTAAATGAAATGGTGTGAAACCTGTAGTGGTTTTCACAGCTGTTCGGTAAGCCCATAGCACAGAAAATAACATATGATGCCAATTGGTTTTATGTTTATTAACCGTGTGCTGTAACATGGTCTTGAGGACCTTGTTAACTGCCTCGACTTGTCCGTTAGACTGAGCGTAATATGATGAGGCAAACTCGTGAGAGAATCCTAACCAAGATGAGAGTTCCATGAATATCTCATTCTCGAAGTGTTTCCCATGATCGAAAATGAGTTGGAGAGATACGCCAAAGCGGGAGATGACGTGGTTAGAGAAAAAACGCGTTGCAGTGTCAACGGTGTTGTTGAAGGTGGGCATGGCTTATGCCCATTTGGTGAAGTAATCAACGGCGACAATGACGTATTTGTGACCATTGCTAGAGGGGGGATTACAAGTCATGAATTCAATGCCCCATTTACAAAAGGGGCTGGCAGTAATGACAGGGTGAAGAAGACCGAGGGGAGCACGGGCTTTGTTGGCGTAGAGATGACATTTCTCACATCGTTTCATGGCATGAATGCAATCATGAAACAAGGTAGGCAAAAAGTACCCGGCTCGGATAATATTTTGAGCAGTGGATATGCCCAAAATATGGCCCCCACATGCACCGTTGTGGTAGTAGTTTAGGACTCTATCGGCCTCTTCAATAGTCAGGCATCGACGAAGAATGGTGTCGATGCCCCACCAGTATTGTCGCCTATGAGGAGGTAGCGGGGGGCCTGATGGCGAATACATCACCGATCATCTCGTGAAAGGTGGTTACCGAACTTTTGAGTTCAGGGGTAGACAAGGAGGTCATCGTACCAAGGATCATCTGAAGTGATGTAAAAGTGATGTTCGTCAGGAAAGTCTGTGTTGACGGGGGCACTGGTGGTGTCAGAGGGGAGGGCCGTGACAAGTTCGGAGAGAACGAGGGCCTTCTTACTCTTAGGTGTTGAGAACTCAAGGTCATATTCCTGAAGGATAACAATCAATCGAGCGAATTTGTTATTAACTTTCCGGTGGTTGAGCAAGTACTAAATAGGGTTGGAATCTATGATGAACTTTGTGGTACGAAGCATAATGTAATGGCGCAGTTTCTGGACTGCGAGGACAACTGCAAGAGCAAGTTTCTCTTCATGTTTATATTTCAAGGGTGGCCCTGAGAGGTTTTTACTAATGTAATAAATGACATGTTCACGGTTGTCATCACTGAGCTAGACGAGGATGCCGTCTACTGATACAACTGATGCTGATACGTAGAGGATATAGTTGCGATTATAGTCAGGTGCACTAATTAAAGGTGCATTTAAAAGTGCTGCTTTAAGATCATCAAATGACTCTTGGGCRTGGTCGTCCCAGTGAAATGGGATGTCACGACGTAGTAAGTGAAGGAAACCGTGTGCGCGTATGGCATAATCTGGGACAAAGCGTCTAAGAAAGTTAGCTTTGCCCTGTAGACTCTAAAGTTGTCGTAAATTCTAGGGAGGTGGAATTTCGSTGATAGCTTGGACTTTGAGGGGGTCCATGGTAATACCACTTTGGGAAACAATAAAGCCAAGGAGGCACCCCGTGGTGACACAAAATACGCACTTGAGAGGATTCAAGCGGATTTTGTATTGACAACACCGTKGAAAGATGATTTGTAAATCATCAAGATGCTGGGTGCGTTTCTTGGAGCGAGCTGTGAGGTCGTCCAAGTAGGTGAGGATGATATTAGCCAGATCGTGAAAGATGTATGTCATAGCCCGCTGGAAAGTTGCGCCAACATTTTTTAAGCCGAAAGGCATGACACGATATGCAAAAGTACCCCATGGGGCAGTGAATGCAGTTTTATACTAATCAGATGGGTGGATTTGAATTTGATTATAGCCAGAGAATCTGTCCATAAAGGAGAGAGCCTTGTGGCTGGCGCAGTCGTCGATAATTTGATCGATGAAAGGCGTTGGAAAGTTGTCCTTGGGACAGGCGTGATTAAGATCGCAAAAGTCTGTGAAAACATGGATAGTGCCCTATTTTTTGTTGACGGGCACAGGGTTGGAAACCCATGAGGTATAGGCGATGGGTTAAATGAACCCGACAGTGCGTAATTTGTCAATTTCGGCTTTGATAGCCGCGGTTTTGGATGGGTGTAGCGGTCGCTGTTTTTGGCGAACTGGTGTGATGTCTGGCCAGGTGTCGATGTGATGTTCAAAAATAGAGGGATCGAGGCTAGGCATTTCCATGTATGACCAGGTGAAAATATCCCTATACTCCTGGAAGAGGGCTTTATATGCGGCGATTTCCTAAGGAGTGCAAGCGGCTCCAATGGTGATTTCTTCGACGATGCCATTTTTAATGGAAATGTCGATTTTAATGGTGGGGGAAATGTTAGCCATATTTCCTTCTTCAAAAGCATCAGGGGCGGGAATGGGATTGTTGAACCAGTCAATAGGCCCTGATGGGATAAAATCTTTGGTTTCGATCACGTAAATGAGAAGAGTGTGCGATGGTGTAGCACATCCCAGGGAGAGTCTGGGTGATTTAATTCTTCGAGTATTTCTTCGTCGCTTTGGAAGAGAAGAGAATACAAGGGGTCATGAGGAGTGATCTTGGTGATAGTAGTTGCGTGGTTTCCCCCTGATGGTGGAGCAAGGGGAACACTGGTAGGAGATGATGAGGGTTCACTCGACATAAACCATATATTGAAGTACTGAGGGGTACTCGTGGTGGTTGGGTGGAGAGTGTCCGTAGGGGAATGAGAGAGAGAGTTGGGAGGGTTGGGGGGTGAATCCTTAGATAAGTCATCTAAGAACCATGGAGGCATTGGGAGGGCCTCAGGTGCTGGAGAAATGATATGAAGAGCCTCTAGTGGCGAGGTAATGTTAATTATCGTCTCTACGGGCCGTTGAAGCAGGGTCAATTGGTGTTGTCTGTATTCAAGGATCATAGGACACTGGTATGTAAAATGAGCTAATGAATCATAGATAGAGCATGGGCATCTCATCCGTTCATTGACCGAAGTGGTGACATACCGGATGTCAGTGATGTTTGTTGAGGAGGACGTAGCAGAACTGGGGTTGTTCTGTAAGTTCTGGCATACTGCGGCTAATGTCTACCGAAAACGTGGCAAAGCCAGGCAGTGATGGGTATAATGGCCATACTCTGAACAGATAGCACAAGCATATTTGGTCCTCAACCCTTTACTACTGGAAGGGTGGGTGGTAGTGGTGGGACTAGCCGTAGTGGCGGGTGTTGGGGGAGTCCGATTAAGGGGGATCAGATTCCGTAATTCAGGTAGTGATGGACAGTTGTTGGTTTGGTGGCCCTCTTTCTCACATAGTGCACAAAGTGGTGGGATGTGTGGAGGAAGTGCAGCGGTGGGATCTTTCTTCTTTCTCTTGCCCCCAGCTATAGCAGGGGGGTTAGNCCCCCTGCTATAGCTGGGGGGTTAGTGAGTGGGGGGGTGGTGGGGGTAAGGATGGGAATCGTCATGGGGATTCCTTCCTGCGGGGGAAGGGATGGTTGAGGGACCATCCCTGGTGGGTGTAGATTCCAAACTGGGATTGATAACACCATATTAGGTAGTGTGAGCGTTGCGGCTACTTGAAAAGATTCGATACCTGGTGGAGGGTAAAAGAAGGGAATTTGAGTGAGGAGTTTGGGAACTGTCTCCCAAATGGGACTATGCCCTTGGGGAGAGGTGGAATCATGGATTGGTGGGGTCAATGAGTGTGAAGGAGGTTCTTGAGAGGAGGGTTCTGTGACGAGTGGGGCGTCAGGTATGATATAAGCCTCTGTAAGAGGAAGGGTATCCTCTGCATGAGTTCCGTTAGATGATATGACACATACTTGATTGGAAGAATGCAGTAGTGGTGGTGCTCCATGGTATGTTCCTAACAAGGATGGGTCTTTAAAAATCCCAGGACCCATCTCAATGAGTGGATATGCATTGTGGCTTGTGTGGATGAGAGGAGGAATGTTATCGATGTTGGAAGATGGGTTAGGCTCATAATGTGAGACTTGGTCAATGGTAACAATCTTCCCATTGTGAGGGAAAATCATTGTCCGAAAGACGAAAGATGCTACTGCCTTCATAGCGTACATGTAGCTACGACCGAACAAGATATTATAATCGAGAGGGGCGTTGATAGCTTCGATATCGATGAGAATAGTCTTGCCCCCGAGTTCAACGGGGACATTTTGGAAGATCCCTTCAGGAGAGGATGGTCGTCTGTCATAAGCTCGTAATGTGATGGTGGAGGGTATGAGTTCCGAGGAACCAAGTTTCTGCCATACTGTTTTGGACATTATGCATGTAGATGCACCTTCATCGATGATACACCGATGAACTGTGATGTTTCGTATTTTCACTGGTATTTGAAAAGTGATCAAGGCGAGAAGATGAGGTTCTTCGTTGTCAAGATCAAAGGTGATGAGTCAAGTATCTGCAGGGTCGACTTCCCCCAAGGTGGAAAGTAGTGATTTCCACTGAGTAGGACAAGTTTGTAGGACTTCCAGGACTGACATGGCAG